>SJOL01006490.1:195369-344957 GCA_004794785.1 Opisthorchis felineus
AAAATTCTTACATACGTTGGGATTCATCTTATCTGACTGGAACTGTTGGTGGTCTGACTTCGAAGGAGACGTTTCTCTTTTTTACCTCATATTCTCCTGTAACACTTTTACATTCATCGCTTGCATTTACTTTTTATGTCTGTGAACATGCTCTTCAAAAATAAACGATAGACTTGTTAGCGGTATGTCTTATTCATACACTTTCCACAGTACTGGACCAGCACGGAGGAAACAGGGTAACCAAATGTCTCCCTCGAAGAATATAGATAATGGGTTACTTGTCTTTCAATGAATCTGGTGACAGAAGGGACTGAGTTTGACATTTCACGCTTCCAAACGTTTGTTTTCAGGTGAAAGCTAGGCTCGTAAATCTTAGCCAACAATTTGTACTGAATGTCATTCATCATGGAGTGTTTGATAACCTGATTATTGTGAAACGAATTACATCTACGGAATGAGAGGACAATTCCTTTGAAACTGTAACGAAAATTTTCGTCGGATTTTTTCATTTTTCGAAGTGAGTGTCAGAAAGATGAAATAGGTAGCTTGTAAAGATCAGCCAGTTGAAATCCGCCTTTCCAGTGTTGCTTAAGTCACAAAGCGAAACATACTTTTCTTGCGTTTCCAATCTGTTGCTAGTAGAAACCGAAACTACCATGTTTTACTATTTAGTTGTAGGTGGTTGCGTAATCCCGAGAATTCACATTCATTTTACTTTGGCTTGCACGGTCTTTCCGTATATTAGCGCAATTATTCTAGTGAGTCTGCATCAAGCTGGGAAGTACCGGACTCGGGTTTTGCATATCCCTAAGGGTATAGCGATTTGAATCCTGAAAATATGATATGGGAGGCGAGCATACAATAATACTCTATCGGTACGGGTTTGGATGCACCTGAATTATTACACCCCCATTAGTAACTAGGTTAGGTTATTTGGATTGCTCTTATTTACTGGTTCACCCAAGTATGTTGGCACTTTTACATGCGCTACTTTATAGTTTCTTAATTTTATTGGGTTGTTCTTTCAAATATCTCATTGACTGCTCAGGTGTTCTTCCATGAAGTCAAACCTCAGCGATATCTTGGGTATGTTGCAGATGTTTTGTATGGCTGCTGATTAAATTGTGAAAACGTTTGACGGTTTGCGGCTCACGTTTCATAAGGCTTCGCTTCCTAATTGGATGGCGTAGGACGACTGATGGTCTTTTTGCCCGTGCTAGGCCTATTTGGTGTTACCGTCATACATAACTGGACTTCTGCTTATGACATTCTTTAAGTGAAGGTGCTGCATAAAAGACGGCTTATATTTTAGTTGGCACAATGTTCAATATATCAAAGTATGACTTTTGACTTAACTCTCTACTTACATGGCTGCTCAAAGCCCTTCGACAACGCAGTAAGATTAGCCTGATCAGGCTCTTTTGCTTCTTACGCCAATGGCGAGTTCTGATCAGTGTCCTCTGTAAGCGTCACTACAAGCGACAGTGTTTTCACTGAAAAACGCGAGTAAAGATTTGTCTGTTGTATCCAGTACTATAGTGGTGGATTGAACTAGATGAACTCATAGCATGCACTGAGACTGGCGATTTGCCAACTAGTGCAATCTTAGTCCTACAATACTGAGCTGGATAGTTACAACAGGCTAGAAAATTTTGAAGCAGTCATTCAGATGCTGACGATATGCTGATGGATCAGGGTAATGGAAGTGGTAAAAGCCATGTTCCTCCATATCTTGGCAGCACGCATCTAATTTGAAGTATTCCGCAACCTCTCCCTACCGTTCTCGTCCGAATGAAATTTTAGGAACAGGCCCAGAGCATATTGATTGCACAGGGAAGGTGGAGCGCACTTGTAAGTAGAGGCAATACTCATATTTTTTATAATCACAAACTCCAGCTTGGTCTCCAGTAAGTAAGATTTTAGGCCAAAAAAATCAGTTTAAAAAAAGGGACCCATTTAAGTCACCGGCGCGAAAATAAATTATACTGGTTGCAAAATGCAGTCAGTCAAGTGATGCATCTGTAAAGCTGGAGTGTCAGGCTTAATGTATAAATTCGTTAAGACAATCGATTGACATATATTTGAAGGCGAGAATTGAAGTCCATAAGTAGGTGATCGATATGCTTTGTGAAATGCTTGTCTCACACATATGTGGAACGAAACCAATTCCTTTAACTTTCATAATGGTTTCACTTCCTTCGTTACAAAACTGGCAAGAAGACAGGGCGAAATAAACCATAGCCATCTAGCTGAGTGGTGCAATCGTGCAACTCTTAGGATAACCATATTTCTTAGAGTAGTATAGCTACTTGATTTTTGTGCTGTATGCATGATGGAAGTTTCAGTGCGTGTAAGCTGTTTCCTGTTAATGAGGACACTGCCAATAATTCCTAAAAGATTTTTACCCTAGCTGAATGTTTACGTCCAAATGCGACTTCCCAGCCCGCACAGTATTTCTTATTCCGTCCAGCACGCTTGAAAAAAAGCTGTGTAGATGCAATACACCATTCGACCTTATGAGTAGTGTGTTACGTCTATACACTGTATCGCTATATCTCGAATATCGTGCCAACTGAAACATGATACGACATGGTGCAGCTCATTTAGTTGCTTAAAAACATCACAAACTAGAGATTCAGCTGGGATCCAGGTGAGTATCCCGTCAAAACCAAATTGGTATGCAAATGATTGTATTTCGCTAACTTCTGACGATTATTCACTGTACGATCGGATTTCTCTAAATGCGCCAAAAAGCTTATTTCAAATCACTGGTATCTCAGATGTGTATTATGGCCTTGAAAGCGATGTAACCAAAGAGGACTTATGTAAATTTCAATGTCGAATGATGTGCGGAATTTCGAAGGTGCTAAGTTCCAATGGTTGAAGGCACCAAAAATTTGAAGGCCTTGCTGATAGTGTAAAACAAACTACGGCCATTGCGTCACCAAGAAAAATGAGTGTTATTTGTTAGGCTGTGTATGGTGAAATATGTGCACCTTCTTGTGTGGGGATTTTCTTGCAGACAACTAGCAATCCCATAGAATATGGCGTGAGGAGTGTTGCCGGTGGCTACCACCCCCAATTTATAAGTCGGCTTGCCTATCTAAAGCCTGGTTACTATTGAATGACCTCTGCAAACAATGCTGGGTCGATCCATCTCGTGGTAACTTGTTCCAGCACAGTGTTCAGTTATGTAAATTCCAACAACCTAACCTGAGATCCCTCCTCTTTGTCTCTGGAGGACATAGGGCACTATAGTGGTAGGGCACTCTATAGTAGGTTACAATTCTGCTTTCTTTTATTCCTTACTATGTATAGTTGTTTGATAGTTAGATATTGGTATTTACTTTTTGTGTACTGCTTAACATGCTGTCAGTGGTGAAGCCCGTCTTTCAGTGAGCCCCTTGCTATTGTCCAATTATACGCAGAGGTATAATGTTGAAACATTTTGCTGGCAAGTCTGGTTCAGATTCTGCCATTCAGATGCGTCATGAATCACGGGAAAGTCAAGTCCCTACTAACTTCATCAGGTAGCTGAGAGAACACACAACTGATGGTTTTTTCGCTCTTGTATTGTGTAGTAAGACTTTCTTATATCAGAGTCACCTATCTGTTAAACAACGAACTCTTACTTTGTGAGTCGCTTCATAAAAATCCCGACGGACTGCGAACCAAAAGAAAATTTTAATTTTTTTAATTAGCTTTTACAGCGTTTGAAAAGGTCAAATTTTCTAAATCATTTACAGTGCTATCGATTTCTGAGAGATTTCTACCCTGAGGTTTATGGATATTCATTCAATCTTTTGTGATGGAAAGATTTATTAAAAGAATGTTCCAACTATTTCTATAGAAAGGACGAATTGGATCATACAGCGTTCTTGCATTACTCAGACTTCTTCGCGTATTTCTTCCTGAATTCAAAATAAGTATTTACAACATTGAGACCCCTTTGCACAGACTCTAAGCACTTCCCTACCTAAGCTGGTTTTATATGAATGCAAAAGTTTCTGCTTGGACCGACTTGACCTTCGTAGAAATTTTGAGGAAAATCCTGAGGTTCTACGCTCCTTTTCCGGATAATATGTTTTTCTCCGTTATTAATAGTTTCCTGACTAGATATGCACAGTATATAGTTAGCCTGATCAAAACGAACGAGAACCGTACTTCCTGCAACCCGCTAAATCCTACATTTGCGCTCCAACGTGCTTTGCATTAACAGAGACAATCTTATACCAGCTGATCTCCGAATCAACAGGAAGCTGGGCACAGGGTTATCTTTCATCGGTATATTGGGCAACTGTTATTTGTACCTCAGTCGTTTGAGCACTCAGTGTTTTGGACGTAAGGCCAAAATATGTCTGGAAAAGAGCAATCTAGATACTGGTGTCTATAACTGAAGGGCACGCCTGAGGAGGTACTGCAAACATATTGGTAAACTTTGGACGAGGGACTTCTAATGGCGCCCACAGATATCACTTGTTACCTGATTCACTAGTGAGCAATGAATTTCAAGTACATAGGCATGACTGAGATTGAGCCACCTTGGTAAATTAGTCCGCAGGACAAGTGTCCAGGAAAGCGAGAATTAGGTGACTTAGATCCCGCCCTAGGCATTTGTTTTCTTTTACTCTACGTGTGTTAGAATTCCTGACTTCAAGTTATATGAAATTCTACTTGTTTCTTTAACTAACGCGACGTGCGATTCAACGTGTCACGTAAAATATTATAGTAAAATAGTGCATTGTGTATAACACGTCACACACTCATCACAATTTTTGACAGTGTCTTAATTTAGGTAAATGAATTTGTATTTGGCTGTAAAAGCCGCTGATGTTCTTTGCAATAGCTTGTTATTTTACTCTCTTCTAGAAGCGAATCGGATGACTCATGAAATTTGCCTGCCTTCTGTTCTACTTCTCACTGACTAAACCTTGTTTTTACAGTGAACCGACAAATCGCACACTAGCTGTATGTCCTGGAACCCATTAGCTCTCCAAGCATTGTTGCTAGGGTCAGTAGTGTGAAGATCCAAACGGTCATTTTACGTGGATGACAAGTGTGTGTGGGTTGTTCCGATGCCAACACCTTCGAAAGATGGTCAGGCGATTGGAAAAATCATGTTTATATGCCTTTGAAGAATTTTGTCCAGTAGGCTGCATTTAATACATCAGAACAAACAAACCACCGATGTAGCAAATTGCTTGATTGTTTAAAGAAGTCCACTGTGTTCCTTTGGATCCGAGTAAATTTCACTCGAGTTTCTGGTATAAGTTGCCATGACTTTCAACAGTCTGATTCATTACACTTGCGCCTTCTCTCCTAACCATCGCCTTCAATCAGTATAAGCCAATTAACTCAAGTCAGCTTAACGGTGTTAAAAAGACACTGTGGTCCATGTGTATTGAGGCGTTACCGTTAGAAAGTGATTATGATTTCTGTAAATGTTAGCCGATTTTTTCGCCAAACAGACAGTCCTTTCTTTCACTGACTGGAAATTAGACATTGTCAGCCAGCCTATTTGCGACCTGTAATGAAATGTCAAACGGATTGTAGACAAAAGCGCACGCAATTCATTCAAGCATGTGTGCAGTAGAACAATGTGCTAGAGTGAGTTTGATGATCTGCGTTCCACCACAAATTCAACCTTTAGGCTTCACAAATTTTTACGGCAAACGTTGGCGAGCTGTACACAATGAAGCGAAAGATATTTTTCCACCGACACCAGCAGTATTTGTTGTCCAGATGGCGATCAATGTGCAATTATTTCACTAGCTACGCGGTTAGATTCTGGCTAGACCTGAACATCCGATAAACTGTGGTTCATGGCTCCAAAAGCAACTCACAGATCTTCCGTTTTTGGAACTACAGGTAGATTCTATCAGTCTTACAGTAGTCATTTTATCGGCCCTGTTAAAAAGAATCACAATACGATGTCATTACTAGTCACACTTAAAGTTCTTTTAATGGGATTGGGAGAAATTTTCAAACTTCATAGACAACCAACAAGGAGCCTTGTATTTCTTGCTGGTGATGAAATAAAGAATAAAGCTTTTCAGGGCTATCGATTATTGTTACTGAATATCGTTATCATTATCTGCATCCTCCTGTCCCATTTCGTCATCCTCAGTGTCACCAACACTCTCATCATCATCGCCGTCTTCAGTAAACCAGCACCATCACCAGCCATCATCATTGTCCTCATCCATGTCCTCAATATCATCTGCATTCACATCCTCATCATATTTCTCCACTTCTCCCTGCTACGCTACATCAGCGTCACCGTCCTCATCACCGCCTCATCAACATCATCATCCTTGTTCTTGTCTCAGTGTGATCTCCGTCCTATATGCCTTAATTTTTCTCCAGCTCTCTTTGTTTCCATTCCCCCCATCCTCACCGCCATTGTCTTCATCACCATCATCATCGTCGGCTAAACACCAACACCGAAACTTCCGCACGACCACATCCAACTTTTTCTATAAAAATGCCGCGGGTGGTGTGAAACATAGGACACTTGTTTTGCGGTCCCCGGCAAGGTTTACAAGACACCAACAACCTGGCTCACCTTTCGCGAAATACACTCATTTGCGAACTGGTTCAAATTTAGCAGAGTACTCAACTGAATCCAGCAGAATCTTCCAATAATGTTTTTCTCTAACTGACTCTGCTATACAAAAGCGACCACAAATTTCATTTGGTATGGTAATCGAGATATTGCATTACATTTTCTCGAAGGAACATACAACTCAAAGGTGTGTTAAACAATTTTCAGTAACCTTACGGATAGTAGGTTCTGTCATCTCGTCGTCATTTGCCCAAGACTTCCGTCTCCGGTTAAATAATGTAATATACTTGCAAATAACCACCTATACATCTACGCCTTCATAATTATAGAACTTTCAAAATGAAACTTTTGTGTTGTACTTCAGTCTGACTGTGACTGACTACGTCGTAATATCACAAAGATACAATTAGGTGGCAGTTCGGTAGTCGTAAATATTGATGCCCACGAGATAGCCTCCGTGTTAAAGTTTAGAATTTTTGGTTAGTTGGAAGTGGCTTTAAAATATGTATGGGAAGTTCACCTTAAAGAACAGCTCAGTTGCCAGGGCCTATAGAAAATGAACGTGTTGTCAGTTTACTTGGAAAACTTAAGGAAATAATCGAGTAAAAGGGAAATTCGTTCCATGTCTGCAAAACTACCGGCTTGCTTTAAAACAACAACCTGAACCTCACGTATGTGTGTTCTGATAACCATCAATGTAGGATGAATAATTTCTCACCCTGAAAATCTTGTGTCAAAATTCTTGCTTGTGACCTCAATATTTTCCAGTTATTAGCCCACCGGAACCAATAAATCTTTGCCTAATATTTCCGTTTGGACTGTATGTGTTTATGGCACCAGACAAAATCTATTTAAACCGCAGGCGTTCACTGTAACTGAACGCTGTATTTTGAACACACGGACAGTTTATTCTCATGAGTCGTCGATAAATTGTCTATCAATCTTGTCAATAACACTCATGAAAATTAATGCCAAGGAATGGAACACGACAAACAATAAACAAATAAACCACCGGCGAGAGGTTGAACAACAACACACTGTGGACCACTCTAAATGGGAATCGAGTTACATCTCTGTTGTTTCCATGATTAGGCAAGAGAAAAAACGAGGAAGGGTTGAACTTGGTGAGTAATCGGGTTTGTTTGGGATTGTGAGGCAGCGGAAAGCCATGTATGGCCTTGTGATTCTTTGCAAAGCCGCAGGGGCTGCATGCAACGTTTGTCAAGTGACAAATATTAGATCTTTTGACCACCTGATGTAACAAGAGAGCAAGTCAGCCACGGATTCGCAACTGACATTACTATGCCAGTGGTTATTTCAGAAACATATATACTGTAGCAAAGACCGAACGAGCAAACTATTGAACCCCAACACCAAAACCTGTTGCTCAGATTATTACAAACCTTAGTTTCAAGAATTCAGGCGCATCTATCGTGCTCTGGTGAAGTAATGGTAAAACACGCCTGAACTATCAGATATCCGGAGTTCGAACCCCAGAATACTCAAGGATGTGCACTCCAGATGAGCTCTAATAAGCGCTGAAATTGAACCCAGTGATTTCGTCCTTCGGTGTGGGCTCAGAAGACTAACTTTGCCAGAACTGAGGGAGAACTGTTCAGATAGAACGTTGTACATTTTATTCCTGTGAGAAGTGTGACTGTTTCTCTTTCGTACTGTAACTAAAGGGACACAAACAGTGGTCTTTGGCCTTCTTGGAGATTGTTAAAGCCTAAGAACAAAACAAACATTTCGAAGGCCATGAAAGTGATTTTGAATTCTTTCAAGCAATGGTTTACTCAAATTCATGGGGAAGGCTGCGATAAATTGATATTCATGAGCACATTGATCGCCAGTCAACAAACTGTAGGGTCCATTCAATACCATATTTTGCCTACCTAAGGTCATTTTGGGCAGTGTTTACCTCATTTACCCGTTCCATGTATCCCCACTGAATTTGTTGTTTTACTTGATAGATGTGCTATGGGTCAATAAGTCAGAATCCGCAGACTTCCCGTCACCGGTTTTGCCCTGTTTTTGGAGCTCATCAGGTGAGCGTAGTTTTTGGCATCTGAGGTGAATAATCCCTGATTTGAAAAGTGCTTTGGACGGAAGTTCATATTTTAGCTCATACGCATCACGAAGTGGCCAGAATTGGAGTTTCGGTGGAGCATATTATATCGTATATATATCGTATATTAACTATCCTACAAATCCACTTTTTGGTAATTCCAAGGTCCCCAATTTTTGGTACCGTCAGAGCCGGACTTGGAATAAAGCGTGCATTAATGCCGTCTACATTACACTGGAACGCCAAAAAGTAGCTCGAGAATAATGCCACAGGTTGATGTTAATTTGGAAGGCGCTGTCGCTCCCATCACAGATAGGCTGATTACTTTGACCCTGTATGTAGGTGGATTGGTGAACATGCTCCTTCTAAAAAAGGACTTCCTAAGAAGAGAACTTTAATGATAGCATGAAATTGGTCTGTCTTGAATCTCTTTTGCCTGAAGAAAACAAAAATTCTCCCCAAACGAACATCACTTCAAGAAGAATACTACCTGTTTACTGGAAGTCGAGATGCAGAGTAGAAGGAATGGGTCTTTCCTGAGCAAGCAGTACATAAACGAGGCTGTATGACGACGAGCTCTCTGCGAGACTACAACATGTAAGCCTCTGGATGCGAACGACCCTCTGGTCCATTAGTTTCCTTCAGAACAAACCTGGGAATCAGGTATAGAGGTCCATCAAGCTGAAAGAATGATCGCGTTCTAGACTACGACTATTTTGGAAGCACAAAAGTGGTTTTTTACTTGACAGTGGATCTGGACTCTCCAAGGTGTAACTTATGCATATTTATTGTGGTGTACGCAAAAATACGGAGTGGCTGTTCGACAGAAAAGCATGAATTCTCAAGTCTACTTGGATAAACGCTAGGAGTCTAAATTGCTGGTGATGTGGCTTTAAACCATGACATCAGGATGATAAAATACTTCGCACCTTGCAGCAAACTGAGAGAGGCTACTTCATCAATGCCAATCCAAAGTTTGGTAAATTCATCAGTACCAGATATTGATATTTGTGGGGTGAACGTAACATTCTGACCAGTGGTCGCCTCCACAGGAATGTCAATCTAATGAATCGTCAGCTGGAGTTAAATTTAACCATGAATATACTTTGATTCCAAAATGGATCTGCAGGTGGCACTTACGACCTCATTGTTGAAATCAATGAATACCAGACTATTCCCTCTGCTGCCTTGAACAATAATAACAATAATAATAATAATAGCAATAATAATAGCAATAATTTACTGAGATGTGCTATCACGCAAACCATTTGGTGTTTTTTGCTCTTTTTTTTACTGTGTTTTGTAATGAATCCCGACAGACTTGCTATTAGGAAAGGGTTTATTATTAGAGAAGCGAATTTGATGAGTATCTGATGATGACGACGATGATGATTATTTCGCTACCGTACGATAATACACACCTGCTTTAGAAAGATGTAAAAACAAGCATACTTTGAGAAGTGTCATCCTCATGAGGCCAGCTGAAGTTTTACGTGCTGTTATGTTGCCTTAAATCTGTGGAGCTCACCCAAATTCTGGAACACGGTACCAGCTATGTTCATTTTTAAGTGAGTGTTGCCTTGTGCGGTCTCTCGAACTTACAACCAGGTGTCAGAACTCGAGTGATATCTCATCTCTGCATGTAACATCTGACCCTTTAAACAAAAGAATGATAATCTTGAACATGGATCCAAGACAGCCAAAATGTAACGAACGAAGAGACAGTAAAATAGGTGGTTTGTATAAGCAGGAGGCTGGCCGTTGGGCGATGGTGTCATCCGATTAGACGCTGACACTGCATGAGTTCTGCGAACTTCAACAACCGTCTGCATTTCACGCTGTTGGGCATCGGATTCATACGCACATCAAAATTGGGTAAGACAGAACGGTTACGGGCCACCTACTATGGACCGAAAATCTTCGTGCATCGGAACTGTTAGACCTTCTAAATCTCAAGCAAATCACTGTAGATAAAGATCTAGCTAGAGATTCCGGAAGCAGTGTATTCTGTCGCTAAAGAACTGCGTTCTTTACACAAGCAGTGATGTGACACATTAATCTGAATTGGCAGCTAACTCATCTAAGAATCCTTTCCCCATTCAGTTACAAGAAACTACATCCATCCTTCAGTTCCTGTATAGTGTCCTTGAGTAAGGAAAAAATGATCTGCTTGGATCGCAGAAAACGTTGAAAATCACGAATCAGTAACCAAAAGAATGAAGTTTGCCAAGTGATGGTGTTTGTTTCCTCCTGTCCGGTAGAACTAGTGAATAAACCTTGTCAGTTAGACGGCTGTAGTACCAAGGAACCCTAACCCGTCTCTACAAGTTAGTTCCTATTAATTACTGAATATGATTGACGGTTTCATTAACGCAGACAGGATGGTCACCACGTGATGAAGTAACTTTCCTGTCCCTTATGGAGAGATGCCTATCAAACAATGATATCTTTTTGAATGTTGCTATATGCGACTGTATGCAGATGAAAAACGGTAGTTGTACTCTCTTCTCCTAACTGTATCTTTGATTTTTATCTCTGGTGGTGCACCCCGTCAAATAATTTTTAGGGCTCATTCGCTAGAAAATGTGACATTTTGACAGCAGCTCTTCCCTATCCTACAAAATATCTGATAAGACTTGGTGTGCCTTAAATACCAACTGGTTAGTTTTACCTACCTAACACAAAATGGCCTCAAATTCCAGGAAGTACCAAATTATTAAACCCATGCCAAATTTCATTAATCCCGGCGAGATTTCTAATTATTCAACCCACACGGGTTTATCACATACGGAACCTTTTGCGTCAGATTGTTTTTAATCTTCCGTTCTCCAAAGAATATTCGCCTGTTGATATTGTTGCCTGATCACGTTTTCGTTCCCGCCAGGACTTAAAGGGTAAATTATGCAAAAGCATGGTGAGGCCTGAACTCATGCTGAAAATGCAGTAACTCCTATCATTCTCTAAACCCATGAACTTATCGGCAGTCTGATGAGTGACCCTCCTTCCAAGGGCTGTACTTTGTTGGATACGTTATATTTGAATTTTTCTTTAAAACGTCGTCGGTTGTGGTAACTACTCTATGTAGTATCATGGTAATTTATTTTACCCACATTGAGGTCTGCTGGATAGCATCGCCAAACACGAAGTAGCTGAAACCGAGCAACACGGTTTTCACTCTGACAAGATGGCTGCCATCCTTACAGGCTGTAAGCACGTTATTTCATAAATAAATATATAAAAGTTATCTTAGTTGTATCTTTCACACTGTTGGCCCCTTGTGCTTGCGTCCTGCCTGTTCGCGGCCGAAAATAGCTTGTTTTGACAATTAGCTGAAAAGCTGAAAACTAAGAAGCCAAAATATGCACGTCTGAATCCCTAAATTGAGCCGCAAGTCACTGAAAAGTAAAATAAGTGATCTGAAAAAGAAGGTTTAGTAATACAACTCGAAAGTGATGCTTCCCTTGGAAATATAAATGAAGTTGTCGGATCCGGATCGGAAGATCTGTGTTTTGAAAAACAACTGTTTGCCTTCTGTGTCGATATGCAGTTTTATCAAACTCGAATATCATTACCTCGAGATATCCTCAACACTTTCCTACCCCACAGATCTACTCATCTCAAACTACGGCCCCACGCCTTTCATTAAACCACCAAGTGTAAGCACATTTGGCCATCGATGAGTGTGGCGCTTCAGCGGTTAGCCATAAAACAGATCACATGCTGGAAAAGCAAATGATGCAATACATTATCCCTGTCCCGGTTTCACACAGTTATCATAAAGTGCCTATTGGTTGGTCACTAGATTAGACAAAATTCCACATAAAGCCGAAGAAAAGGTTATCGGCCCAAAAAACGACTCAGCAAGTGCGTAGAAGTGCGGGGAACACCAAGATATCTGAGAGACTACTTGGCTAAATTATTTGTCCGATTAAAAGTAAGGGTTTGGCCTCGTCTTCATATATTTAGAGCCAAGACGTCGGGATTTACTTCCGCCATCTAGCATCACCCTGTTATCCCTATGACCACTGACGATACTAAATACCTTCCGATAATTTGAAAACCAGACAGACTGCCTAGGTAGGATCAAACAGCTGGGATATCGTACACTATCAACCTCGCTGATTGCTACAAAGCCTTGGATATAAACTATCTCATTAAAATTTGGTCGAAAGTTGTCACTGCAAAAACGTGCTGTCACGACTGTTAAAGATGTGGTAACTATGGAACTCAACACTTCGTGTGATGTTTTCACTTCGATGTTCAGTGTGTACAAACCGCTGACTGACGCCATTAAATTTGCTTAATTGGAAGTATCTGAATTGAATCCATCGAGTAAACGTACCAGGGACTTCGAGAAGAATAAGAAATTATGGTTATGCGAGGCGAATGAACGTACAGAACTTTGTCCTCTAAATTATGTAGTGACAGCTCGTGAATTTAATCTCTTTTGTGAGACCTGCTCTTGGAAGAAACAGAAAGAGAGTAACTATTTGCATAGAACGTGAAGATAAAAAAGTCGACGGATTGATAGAAAACAATTTGGAACTTCAGGAGCTTTAGACACACCTTTACGATAACTTTCTCCTTTTGTCCCGAAAGCTTTGCACATCATCCGAGGCGTGAAAAGATGGCAATACAATCTCAAGGGAACTAGGCGGTGTAAATGTCTCCTGTGTATACTGACTGCGTTATGTTTGGTTATGAATTTTGTTTAATGTGACACAAATGCACGAAATACCCAGATCGACTCAATCTTAAATCGCCCTTGTAATATTCCTTTCAATATATAAACATTTTAGCTGGCCGACAGCCCAGGATATTAAATCCCTTGGCAAAATTAGCCTAAGAACTTAGCCAAATACTCAGGACAGCTGTTGTTGAACTGGACATTCAATGTGTCAAAATCCGCTTCCAATTAGATGTACGAAATGACTTCACTCCAAAGTATATCACCGGGGATCAACAATTCATCAACTGGGCCGTGCCAGGCTTGAAGTACGGGAATGAGATGATGCAAATAAACGGCTGTCCTCGCTAAGCCGGACCGAAGCGGAAATTAGGAACAATCAATCAAAACATTCACACGATTGGACTTGCTTTTCGTAGCGGCACTTGACTTCCGGCAGCAGCCGTAACAGCAGCAGCCAATCTCAACACCATGAACAACAACAACAACAACAACAACAGCAATCTAGCGGCTATCGAAGAGGCAGCTCATTCCCCGCGTAGACCGGATTTTCCTCACCAATCCGAATGCTGGACTGGTGTCAGAGATTAATTGGAGAAAAATTGCGCGCACGCAGTGATGGAAAAACCAACCAAAACGGAATCGACAAATATTGGATTTGCGTGTAAGCGACCGAAATTTCGTGCATCCTGTTTCACGTGTTTGATGAAAAACATTGGGCTTTCCCCACTCCAAGCAGACATTAATTTCGCTTCCCTTCAAATTTTTCGAAAAAATCAACTAATTTCACTCTGATGGTGTTTCTGGTGATTTCTGACAGACTGCCGTGGGCAGGATTGCCGAAGCTGAATCTTGCACCGTTTGACAGATCTTCGGGAAAACATGCTCAGAACGTGGGACATTTTCATGGGGAAAAATGCTGTGTTGTCTGTCGGGTTGAAAACAGATGACTGTCGAAATGTGCAAAATGATGAAAAACAAGGGTGATCGTTCAAGTTGAGCACCTGTTTAGAAAGTAAGTGAATGTCAGCTGCGAATCTCAATGTGTGAGAAAAAACATAAATACATTGAATATCATTCCAACAGAAACATGAGGTGGCGCTTTTGCAGCACAGTCAGTTTTGTTGTTGTTTCTTATTTTGACGTATCACACTCGGGGTCTCTTTATCCGGAGCTGACAGATATGGGCCTCCTGCCAAATATTACGAAACTGCAGTTGAGAATACTGCTATCAGATTAAGTATGGACACATTCAGCTAGATTGGGCAAAGGACGAATGGAGCTTTGGGCTAAATACCAGCGGCTTATCTAACAACATTTACATTTTTATTGTCCAGCTCTTCCACCAGAACGAAGTAATAGAAGCAAAGTACCACAGTAACAGAAATGGTGCAAATATAGGCAATCTGAAGTCGTTGATCAAAAGAAAAATGTGTGCTACCTCTAAGTATGTCATAGTTGACTCCGGAAATTCTCCAATAAGGTGCGGAGAATGACTTATACGATGCCTTGGAATCATCGCCGTTTGTCAATGTGGTGGTCAATTCAGTCGCTATCATCAAGACTACTCACCAATACTACCACAGACTCACGCTTAACTACCCGTATGGGGTACTAACAGTCTTTAATTGCAAGAATCCGCCGAGGGTTCGAGCCGTTCGCATTTTCCGTGAGGTAACAATGGGTAACGGAGCTCGACCTGAACGCTCCTCTGGAGGCTTTTGAGGAGGTAATGATTTTGGTAGATACTGCTGTCCCCACACTCTGAACCATGCAAATAGACACCCCAGGACACAAAAATCTGCCGGAACGTCGTAGTTCGTATCATGAGAGCACTTTTATCCTACTCACTAGCACTCGGAGTATCATACGTAAACTTGATGGGCTAGAACAGTCGGCCGGTAAAACTTTGCTTTCAGTAGCAGCACTGGCACAGTCATGGCTAGCAGATGGTGTGGCCTACCCAGAAGTTAAAGTAAGTGGGTATGGGGCATACTGGGGCAATCCATTAATCTGAGATAAAACGATCCTCCTGCTCTTCACTCGTGAGGGGTCAACCTCAGCAACACACTTTTCGATCCAGGCGTAGTATGTGAAAGTGTCTGACATGAACTGAAATCATACCATCACAGATAATAAAGTATTGGCGTTATCTACCGATCTGATTACCGCCATTACTCATATTGCCGCAGAAGGGAGGCTTGGTCTCTTATAATCTTTCAACGCAATCCACATCAATTGAGATTTTGCTCTACCCTCACCCGAAATGGATCTTTTCACGGCTGAGCTCTCCGTGACCACGTACGACGTGTTCCCAAACCAGCTTGGACCATGCCAAATGGTCCAGTGTTATATTAAATGGAATTCTCGTTTCAATGCTATGGTCGTTTGTTATCTAACCTCATTCAACCATCGGTCTACGGAAATCATTCTGTGGGGCTACTATACTTGTTAACGCCAGAATGACCGTGGTTTGTACCCAACATCAGCACCTCAGTTGCTCCTTTCTAGGCTTCGACGACTTGCAGTATATCAACCCGTGTGCTTCTGTCAGGTGGCAGGGCAGCAATGTACCAATCGGGTGTTACAAAGGAACGATAAAAAACAAACGATCCTTTTGTAGTTTGCACAAACTATCCTCCATTTGTTAGCTATTTATGCAGCTGTCACTGTAAGCTCATTATTTTGACACTTTCAACATGCAGTTAGGTGCTATTAATTCAGCACTTTTTTACTCGTATACTATAAAACACACTTGGAAACCAATAAAGTTAGCATAAAAGATGGGTTGTCTTTTATCGTGGGCCTCAAGAAAGCCTTTGTAGAAACAACTAGACACGGCTAAACTGCGCCGTTTTAACTGATGGACTCCCAAAACGCCTAGAACATGGTAAAAGATGCGGTCAGCATGATTATTCCTGTTTATCCGGCAGCTCTTTCTATAGAGGTTTTCGCCCAGTTATCCCGTGGTCCTTTAAAATTCCGACTGTATTTCATTGTCATGCCTTCATAGAAGATAGAGCCCTTGTCCGCTAAGAGTGATCTACTGTGCGGTGCAAAAAATATAATGTGAAGCACTCTCAGCAGTTAAGTGAGAATTCCAGATTCAAAATGCAGTTTTTTATGGGTCAACTTTGTTGCGATTTTGCCGCAGCTGTCTATTGTCAACCCAGACGGTATTTTCAGCGTGCTTCGTGAACTTACCTGTGTTGTTCCAGCTTATATTATTTTTGATTAAAATTTTTTGACCTACGATTATGTGTGGGTTTCGAATGTGCACTTCTTTCAGGCTCGTAATCTGATGGATCACTTTCGGCCAGTTAGCCTCTATCTGATCTTTCTGATGCCAAATGATTGTTGACCTTTGTGCGCTGGTTGTATTAAAAGTATTTGTTTGCGCACCACCGGTGAATACATTTGTGGCCAATCGCGCGTGCAGACTAATTGCGTTTAGCTTAGTACACTCTGCTTGTACGGATTCTCCGGCCTGCTCCGTATTTTCGGGCACGAGCAATTTTCGCTAGTGATCACCAAGTGAGTTAGCTACAAATATTCCAATATAAAGCTCTGATTGTATATCACAGCCGACTATTAGTTAGTAATAAAGCCAAAAAACAAGATCAGAGTAACCTGTTCGCTTAAATCTTTAATCCCCGTACGGTGACAGCTTGTAAATCCTTTGATCAGGTAGAAATGCGGCTTTACACCTCAACAAACAAGCTGTAAACGGGAAAAAAGACTATTTCTCTGGAAAAAAAAGAGACGATGTCGCCGCAAAAGGTCCGTTGCAATTTTGTCAGGCTAGACAACATTAAATATGAATTATCATCTTTGATGCCTACCAAGGAGATCCTAGTGCATTTTACAAAGTAGTGCTTCAAGCATGGTTACTGTGCGCATTTGTATCGTTCTTCCTAACTGTGTTTCTCTAGTTAATGTCACCTCAATGATAAACAGTAATCCAACACCTTTTCGAATGAAAGTCATCCACCAACCTTATCGAGTATTTTCCTTCCCTTTTTGAATTTCGTAAATGTAAGAGCATTCATCATAATAGGAGTGTTTGGAATCATCTAATTTGCATATTTCCAAAGCTGTTTATATGCATTCTGATTAAATGTTAGGCCAGGGTAATGGACAAATGATTTGCGAGGTAAACGTGGAATATAGTCTACATTACAACAAGCTAAGGTTATCTGACTTCGGAAAAAACTACATGGTACAATTACTAGACGTAATTCTCTACCGGCTTCACTGAAAATAAAATGCTAGCCGCAAATTCCAGTTGCTTACACAAGTTTGGTCTTGAGCGTTCAACCGCCACAACTTCGGCCAATCGTATATGGCGGTTGTTATTCTGACAGTTGCGTCCAAGCAAAATTGTAAAGTGGATCTGAGTATCCGAAAGTTTCGTAAAAGGAAATTAACCCCAAATAAAGGGCCTTTTTTGAGAAAGAATACTTCTCGGGGTAGCGGTGATTCAGTCTTCACAATTATATGACATCCTATTATCTGTGCAGAAGTATGTCCCCCAGAAAATCTTCTGTTATTTTGAACAACAAAATATCCTGTGCTATTTTGGATCCGTTTGAAATATAAAACTATATGACAATGGGAAATAAACATAAAGTACCACTTGTGGCCGAATCTCTGTACGTGAAACAGGTACTGTGCGATCAGACTTTGTCGGCCAACTTACCTACTGGATAAATGAGGTATGTGAACGTGAATTTCATACGACTACCTTAAGCTAATCAAAAATTATCCAGCTGGTTTCAAGCATCCGTGGCGTTACCTGTTTGGGAAGTGTGCACGGATGAGTCTGCCGATCGACACAACCAGGTCAGTTTCTGGGTTGTCTTCGAGGCGTCGGGCAAACCAGTCACACAATCCAGGCATGAACAGCATTGCCTGCTCAAACGTGATAATTTGAGTGCTTTCAGAATGCGCTGATGGAGTAGGGGTAACAGGATCGCCCCGTGTGGCAGCTACCCTGAGTTGAATCCTCGAAAATGATAAGGTTACGCACTGCTGAAGATCTCTTATAAGAGCGGAACTTGAGTCCAGTATTTCCCTCCTTTTCTGTGGACTCGTCAGAGTGATTGCAATAGGGCATGATGACGACTGTGCAGACAAGACTGATGTAAAGGCAAACCCTACTAAATTTTTTAAGTCTCTGTGTCATCAGAAATGGTGGGTGAAAATATCAACTCATCCTTGGTCAATCACTCCTTTCCGATAAATTCGAAGGCAGTGATGTGACTAAATCCATGTTTCGGAAGGTGTAAACGGTACTTCTGCACTTCCATACTTCACATGTTAATCATATTCATAAACTTGCTCTCCAAAGAGTTTTATAAAACTCTAAAAAAGCATCACACGTCAAATAATACGTTCGTCCAAAAACGGAAGACTGTAATAATCACTCGCGTCATATCTCTGAGCTATACGACCTTCAGGTTGCATGTCTATCGATGAAGTACTTCTCATGCGAAAAAATAAGCGGCTTTGATGAATTATATGTTGTAGACAGATGAATAATCTGGTAATTCAAAATACTAAAGAAGGGTGCCACAGTCTCAGAAAGCAGCAAGGATAAGCTCTAACGCTAAACATGATGTTATTAAAAGACAACCAAAATATGAATGCATATTTAATTTGCACTATTTTGTTCCTTATATGGCAAAATAAACCGTCTCACTTGAAAACTCATTTTTCAAATGCCAGTTTAGAGTTTCCTAAACGATCCAAAAGTGTTGAAGAGTAGTTTACTTTTTTCAGATTTAATGCATGTACGTCACCGAGCAAAGCTTTCGAGTAAAACGCAATATTTGTGTCAAACACTGGTGTTTAAAAACCTATTTTATAGAAACCGTTTCTTGGAATCGCGTAGCTGTGTATTGCGCTGGTAAATAAAGTCAAGAAGGTTGGTTCATTAGGCTGAAAAAACTACAACTGTTCTTCATTCAATTCCGTCCTCCTGTCGTGTAATTGCAGCCAAAAGTTTGAACCACGTCGGTTTCTTGCTTCCATCTAATTGGTTTTGCCTCAAGCCACCTCGAATTCCACCACCCACTCTTTTTGTTTACAATGGCTGGTTCGAAGCCCACGGGATCGTAATTCATTCGCTTGTAATTAGCAAACACTGATGTTTACGTCTATAACGTATTGCAATTTACGTCTTATATAGATAGCTTTCCCATGTTTCGTTTGATCATAGGCATAAACAAGCTTCCTCTTTTGTTCCTGGCCTAATAAGGTGCAAACTCCTGTGAATCGCTAAAGTTATGTTGTACACATAGCTCACTTACAAAATGAGGCCGGAAGAGAATTAACAGCCGTCTTTCCAATTCTGCCTAAGCTTGTGGGTAAAAAATGCAAAAATGTGGTAAGCGCAGCTTGCGTTCAAGCTATTCAGGGTTACCAGTCGACGATTCCGCCTGGGTTACTAGTTACATCATATGAAAATCTTGTCTTTTACCGTATCCCTACGGTGAATAAAAATTAAAACATTTGTTTCTGAGTTACGTATGCTGAAGGGTCATCATTATCTATCAATATTTCCGTGAAATTAAGATTAAAAAGGTCCGAAATGTCCATAGCTTACCCAACTTTAGAATTGTTCCGTTTATATCACTCATTTTATTGTAAACACCTGCTTATTTGCTATTCAACCACTGAGACTCGTATATGTTTTCGTGACAGGTCAGGGTACTTGTTCCTTGATAAGGATTTAGAGATAAGCGATCCATCACTTAGCACGCATAACTGTCCCACCTTCGTGTGTAGGCAAACTCATCAACCCACTAATATCATGCGTCGGTGGAATGGAAACAGAATGACCTTTATCCAGGAAGAAACCAGTCAATGTGAAGTCTTTTCAGAAGTCCTAACAATTGCATGCCATCCTGAATTCCAGGATTGCCGATGCTTACTTAGTTGGACGGAGTTCCTGGAATGTGGACTGCGTAAGAGCTGTCTTTAGGGCATTTTTTCAAACGAAAGTATTTTTTATCCTTCGTCTTGACTGTTTTTTTCCGTCTGCTCACATGATACCTCAACTGTTCAGATTACACCTTTTTGGATAAAGCGTCACAATCAAAAGTATTCCAGTTTCAGAAAAGGAATATGGTTACGATGGCCTAGTAAACTCACTGTGGTTATAAAGATTGTCGCAAATATGACGAATAAGCGAATAGACTGTGTTCAGAGTAGCATTAGTAATGTGGATTCCAAAATTTCAAAAACGTTCTTGAGGCTGCAGTAAGTCACCAAGGAATAAGCATACGGCTTGATTGAAAATCATCTGTTAGCCCACTCCTAAAACCATCAAAATACGTATGACTTTCCCATGAAGGGAACTCCTCTTTCAAATAACGTCACGCCTCATGCTTAAATGTTTGCACAATCGACTTTCTGCTTACAAATGAGCAAGCTATTTTGATGCCGTTGAAAACTCGAACTATATTGTGTAAACTTTTAAAATATTTACTTCAGTTCGGTTACGCCATGCGATTTTAAATGGAGCGGACCCGAGGAGTTTGACTTGTTATAATGACAACAGTTCAATCGAGTAGGTGAATGTCGCATTTGTTGGTTCTAGTCATGGAAAATTTTAAATCATCGCACCAGTGATCTAGGAGAGAGTACGTGAAAAAAACACCGATTTACCAGGCTTATTATCCTGCACGAACACCGTGGTTGGAATGCAGTCCGAAAGTACGGTTCGCGGTTACTTTATTATAAATGCAGTCAAAAACAAACATCTTGGAAATTTGAATAAAGCGGTTATGACGCATTTCACGCTAATCAGGGGTACTGGCATCTTCACCAAAATGATTAAATAACACATCTGTCATTCACTGATGAGACGGGCAGTAGTGACAGTTTCGCCAGGCTACTCTTGGAAAAGAAAAAGATGCCTCACAATCTTTGTCACAGCCAGAATATTCCGCGTTGCAAAAGCTTGTTTAACGGACTGTCCGCAAAGCACTGAAGCCGGTTGATGTGCAGCCAATCCCTGAGGCTGAGAACAACGAATTTATTGATTGGAAGAAACAGCAGTTTCTTTTTTCATCTGACCAGTCTTTACATAAACTGAAGACCGAGAATGGAAAATCTGTCTCGTTCTGTTCAAAAAACCGCAGTTCATAAGGTCATACATCTGTAGTGCGTCTTAGAGAAAATCGGAAAAGATATCCTTAGGAAAGCACTAATTAGCAAGATGCGGAGTGTAACTAGCGATAGCTGGAAACTGAGACTCAGGAAAATGCATTCCCTTCTCTGTGTACGAAGCACTCCGATTTCTGGTACACTTCTGCAGAAGATGATGGAAATTGAAAACATCCATTCACAGCTACCGTGGTTGACCCGTGAGATCAAAAGCACTCTGTTGCCATTGTGTTTAGGTGAATGAATAACACGTCAACGCAGTTGACTTAGTTGCAGCCCTGACCCGGGGTTAAACAGCAAGGTCGGAATCAAACTGGTTTTATGAGCAAAACGATGCAAGTTCTGTAGTGCATGGCAAGAAAGGCCCAAAAAAGTGTTCCAGTACGTACTGACTTACTTTCCGAGGGAATACAGTTATGCACTTGTCATTGAACATGGCGCATGATTTATTGATAACAACCATGCAAGCCTTCGAAAACCAGACGTATGTGAATGCTTACTAAAAAAACCGGTGACTTCTTATCTATGTTTGATGCACTTTATCAAATAGGCTGAGAATGCGAGTGGAATTTTTTTTATGTTTATTTCCAATGCAGAATTGATACTCCGCTCCCGGAGGTACTATGGTTCAGTGTCGGCCAGTGCTCGAGTTGTTCTTCCGTAACCACTCTATTAGTACTTATGAATGACTGATCCATACTTAATGACTGAATCGAACGGCAGCACAAGCCGTTCACGTAAGGCCAAACATGTTATAGCATCTGTGGTCGATCGAATCCCTATTCGAACCCTGAGAACTAAGATCTCTGGGTAAAATGGGAAAAGATTGTTTCTGGTCCCTATGTAGTCCTGATACGATTACATAAATCGTTTAATCATTTTTCTCAAAATTTCTGATAATCTCCTAAACGGCGTTTTTGCCAGTACACAACCGCCGTATATTGTACATCAACGGATCACCGAAACATAGCTGCTTGGACTGCCTTGCACGTCAATAAATTTAACAAAAGCCATCCTAATATGACGCAAGTAGGGAAAGCCTGGATCACCAAATTATGGTGACCTAATTTGCTTTGCTGTTATGAACCCTTGCTAGAGGATGAAACGGCACTCTGAAAATCCCTGATCACAGCTGCCTGTGACTAAAGATCGGTGGTGAGTTTGGAAAAAGTGGCAAGCCA
The DNA here is from genome assembly GCA_004794785.1 of Opisthorchis felineus. Classification (NCBI taxonomy): domain Eukaryota; kingdom Metazoa; phylum Platyhelminthes; class Trematoda; order Opisthorchiida; family Opisthorchiidae; genus Opisthorchis; species Opisthorchis felineus. The sequence goes on from SJOL01006490.1 coordinate 218,043, forward strand.
TTAGTACTTTCAGAGACAGATACAATGGATGGATTGAATTTAACTGAAATGGTCTTCGGCTTGACGACTGGGGACACAGTAGGCCTGGTATTGGTATAATACCGATGGACTCCCTTTTAATGTGACTTCCAGTTCAAAGAGAAGCAGGTTGGTAAGGAACACATTTTTTGTAATGCTGAATTCGGGTTTGGTTAAAGAGGCGTGGCGGTCCAGTGGGCTAAATGGTGTTCCCGGGGCTTTCCGGGCTATTACGCTCCAACAAGTACATATGCAGTCAACTTGAAGGATGGAAATTACACAGTCGCCCGAGTCTTTCCGTGCCGGAAATCATTCCCTGTCAGCCCAGAGTATTTACCTGAAGCTAAAAATGTAGTAGCCCGGATCACTCAGTGGATATGAAATTCGGACATTTTAAAGGTGATATTATTGCCACTGGAATCCCAACCCATAGATCAATAATTAAGCCTACAAAAACTCAAATTATACCAGCCTCGTGTTTACTTCATAGATTATGTACCAAGAAATAGGTCTTGAAAGCCACCTCATCCTTTCTTTCTGCCATAGAATCGATGCAACGTTTGGACATGCAGAAGTTTTCACGCTTGGGTGCTGTGGCTGATCAACCCTACACCTCGAACGACGGTCCTGGTTCTGTGGTTGTTCACAGCTGGTCGGTGTGTTTTCTTAAGGGCAGACAAATATCACAGTTTTTCTTCAGCTTCCAAGATTTACATCTCAGGCCCATAAAAGTCCGAAGGCTTCATTCAGATTCATCATGAATTCACATGATTGCTGAACTGAGCAGGTTGCGCAATGGCTTAGTGGAATCTAGCTTAACTAGTTAAGACGACCTATTTCAGGAAGGGTAAGCGTGAGAAGCCCGGGATACTAAGCCGTTCCACGCATTTGGTATGGTAACCTCAAAAATACATACCACATCCCATTTACAGGACTAGTCTTTAGCATCATTATTGTTACTTAAATTTCTCCGACACACCAAGCTGTTCTCGTGGTTGAATCAGATAGCTGTTTCAAGTTATCAGTTTTTTCATGTAAGAACGATGACGTAATTTTCGTAAGATTTTTCTTAATTTGGTTGCGTACATTAGCCAACTTGTGTTATAAAATCCTGATGGACGTTGGAAGAGGTTACAGTGTGAAACTGGGACGTTCCGAAAGAAGAGGCATCCAACCTGTTGCACGGAATCCGAAGTGTCATCCACTTGGCTTCGTAAACAGTCTCCTTCGGATTTCTAGCGTTTTGAGCCAAGTTTTTTTCAGAACTTGGACCAAGAATCTAACGAAAAATAATAGAACTTTTAAACATGAAGAAAAACTAATATTCTTCCTTTTCCAACTAGTTTTTGTCACAGCTCCAGCATAACCTAGTCACTAATTTGTTGTTGAAAATTCCAATCACCATGATTTTGTAATAAATTCATTATGTGCACCCTCCAATCTCCAGAATTAGTCGTCTTACTAGCAGACATAAATAAGTACTGGGCACCGAATATATTACATTGAATGCGTAATAGACCAGTGAGTCAGGCAGCAAGTAACCAGCAAAATAGCCTGTTTCGCTATGAGCCAGGCTGCTGTTATACGTGCTGTGTTCTGTTGGGACTAGTTGTCAACCCAGTTGTCAAACCAGATAAGACCAGGCAGAGTTAGTAAACCGGTCAGATAAATGCATTCACGTTTATCTTTTCTAAAGAGAGCGATAAACACGGATTCCGGTGGGTAAGGGGTCGGGAGTTGGAAAATTCTCATTGTCACCCTTTTTCGTGGAACATGCACGTCACAAATTTAGTGACCCGGCGTCACGTGATATACCCAAAGGAATTAGGTGAATTAATTCATTGGTACACTCACAAATGATCACATACAACATCACTGTAAAACCTTAAAATAAGGTAATTATGACCGTCAGAGTATAGTCAATGGAAGATCTCAAAGTTACATCGACTGAGTGTGGTTAACTTTTGGTTCTGGTGTATGCCTTCGGTAGGGATTTGGAGAAAATATGTAGTCCCGAGTGCAAGAAATCCAGCGATTACGGAATAAGTCTGTCACGTCCGGAATATCAACACTTCTATGGTAATGCAATTGAACGGTCTTGAAGTTTGCGTAAGAAGAAAGCTGTGGCTTTCTAACCATTATGTGCAAGTTAGATACGACAAAGTCAGTACATCATCACTCTCGAAGCAACCCACACCCTTTAAGGAGTAACAGAGATAGAACAGCTAATCCTCTGACTACAAGAACTGGAGAATGTTGGAAGTAAAGCATTGATTCGTCGGCCATATGGATTGATATGTCTGTAAACCTCAAACGTTCCTCAAGATCCAGACCTGGTTTGAACAGCAACTTTTGCTACGGCATGGGTAACAAAGACAGAGATTCAGTATCCCAGTGCTGTGGCGGCATTGGCATTTGGAACGATAGCACGACTTTTAATTCCAGCTATTTACCAGCCAATCAAGATTATGCTTGAGTGTTTTAAGTCGATTTTAAAGAACGAATTATGTTGTATTACCCTCCATCAGTCACTTGGCCTCCTGGGACAAATTACGTGCTGTAAAAAACGTTCAGTACTCTTGCCAGCAATCTAGATGAGAACTCGAGCTGGAACATTTTGGAAAATTTATTGGATTTAATAACCATGGTTCTGGTATACTGCGGTAGGTCTTCGAAATTCCGGCTCCCCTAATGAAGAATAATGCAGCTGTTTGTTGTTTGAAATTCGGTAGATGCTTTTGTCCAAAATGTCAATTATTCCATTTCCTATTAGTCATCCAAGTTTTATATGTGTTTTGGGCGAGATTTGCTTTTGACATCTTTTGTTTAGATCGTGAATGGAATAATTAGTCGGTTCGGTTGAATGCCATTCCAACATGAGTCATGCGTCTGCTCCGGAGTTTTGTGTTTAGACCTACACCCTTGTTATGCCAGTTATGTGGCAGGAATCGCCGCACGTCAACCATGTTTCAGAAAATCGGCTTACCCTCAGCTTTTCCCCTGCCTTCCCGTCTGGGTGGGAATCGGAAGAAATCCCCGGAGTCCACAATGGCAACTTAATTTGCATTTGTGTGTGCATTTGCGCACTAAGTTCCCATCACTTTGCAAAGTCATTTCATTGTCTTCACTGCTTTACCTCAGGGTCAAACCCGTCTGCATTGTCATACTGCAAGAAATTCTTCACAAGTCGATAAAATCCCGATTCGGTAAGCTGTCCACGTGAACCGCAGGATTGAACAATTTAGATTCAACCAGTAGCGTCGTACCTTAGAACATCAGCAATTCCCGGAAAAGTGTGATAATCAGACAGTTAATATATTTGTGAACAGTTTAGAATTCTCATATTATGAACCTGATCCAACTGAAACTGAGTGTGGTTAATCAAATGTTTGGTTGAGTAAAATTTGAAAAAAAAAATAGTCTTTGATAGATGAAAGCCTGCTCTAAACGGTTCTTTTGTCTGTACACCGCTGTTTTCGAAGAATAGCCGTTGCGTTCGAGTGGCGATATTTAGCAAGTACCAAGTATTCTAGTAATGTGTTCCCCGAAACCAACTCCCCAGTGGTAAGGGTTAAATATTGTCTCCAGAGGGATAAGATATCCCCTTAGTAGACCTCCTAACAGCCAGGTGGTGCACATGGTAACAAACAGTGAGACACTTAAGTTCTCTGGAGCAGTTGACAGTGATTTAACCTTATAGTTGACCTTATATTTTCTCATAATTTGTTGTACTGCAGCGCAAGATGAATGCATAGGTGTCCATCGGTTTCCCATCAAAAGATCAACAACTCGACCTCGGTCATATTTCGTAGACTGATCTGTTGTGTGAATGGCCTTGCCATTCTACTTTCATGATACGATTTTGGCGATCTCTCGAGGGTCAGTTAAATCTCTGGAAACTTTCACGGAGAATCCCGTCAACATGAACCGTTCCCTGCCTAACGCGATTCACACCATATATTGACACACTTTACGTTAACTCGGCTTTGCCCTGTACTAGCAGGTTGTGATTGTGGAGGGTTACAGAAAGCCAACTTGAATAAAGAGGAGTTCGGAATGGTCTGAATAGATCAGTGAGGAGCTACTAGTGGTGTAAGGTGTTAGCCAGTATCAATACTTTCATGCGCATGTCATTGAACCAGTACAAAGAACCACTTTGAAAATGAATTCATTCCGTCTGTTCAGACCATGCTTTAATTTGAAGCACTACCACAGCACGAAGTCGGAACCTATGTCATCGCAGAATCAGCCATAGAGAGCCAGGGTTTAAGCCTCAATGGGTGAATAGAACTTTGAAAACTTTGATTCATGAAGTATGGGTAGTCAGAATATGGTAAGTGTGGTGGTTTGAACCACTAACAAAGGGTCCTACCCTGAACATAACACTTTGCACCCCCCTAAAAAACTCGAGCAGTTAGTACAGTTTTCCGTTCATCTGATCCGCAGACCAAGTTTCCTCATGGACGAGCGCCTACACACATGTGCTTCTGGTACACGCACGAGTGTATGTTGAAATTTCGATTTTGCTCTACCCGGGCATGTAGGTGTGAGGAGATATGTGCTAAGCAGGAGCAAGATACGGACTTCGGTGTGATGAAACGAAAGCGTGGTCCAGGTATTGTGCGAAGATCATACAAATGCACGTCACACATGTGATGGGCAACAAGTGCAAGCCAGATGAACTACCCCGTGTAAATGAGTTCATCAGACGCACAACGGGAGTTTGAAAACGATCCCCACTGCAGCCACTCTAGGTCTACGCAGCATTGGAATACGTGACCAAAAATTCGCGTCTATGCTACTACAGTTCTGCAAAATTCACATGAACAATATCATACAGGGACGAAATGGAAGCAGGATGACCATCTTCCACTTGTGGTGCGCAGCATCCATTCCGATTATTTGTTGAACTGTTGGACATACGAAAAAATTTTCAAGAAAGACTCATTATGTAACTGTGACGAGAAGGTTACACTGAGACTGATAGCGATATACCATGGCAGTCTATCTATCTATCTATCTATCTATCTATCTATCTATCTATCTATCTATCTATCTATCTATCTATCTATCTATCTATCTATCTATCTGTCTATATATCAATCTAGCTGGCTAGCTATGATGGCAATCTATCATATTCCGAGTTCAGGTGGACCAACGCTGTTACCTAATGGCGTTTTGAAATTGCACTGCCACACGGTCCACCGTCACGAAAATACACTGCTAAGAATTAACAGCCCAATATATTCTTCTATACAAAGTGGCGCAAGATTTCACGGACTCCGCTGCAACACCTCTTTAGCACGAATGGACTCAGTTACCAAAACCCACACAATCCTTACTTTAGTATGTCCCCTTGAGAAATGCAAACTTTGAAATCATCTTTTACACTATTCGGGGGTAGACTGTCAAGACTTTCCGGAAAGGCCGCGGTTTTCATATCCATTAAACCTGCATTAAACTAGGCACTGCACCACCGGTATTTCCCCCATAGGGACTGTTAATTTCGCCCCTGTTAAATTTTATTGTCACACACAGTTTATCAATACCATACTGGGTAGGTGTGTGTTTTGGTGAGGATGTGTGTGCCGCGCAAGTAGACGTTTGACTCTTGACGAAATTAGTTTTATCAAGAACAGTTTTGGTGGAATAACACATTCATCCCCCGGGAGAATAGGAGAATTCCAGGACATATTGAGTAGCTTCATCTGTCCGATCTTGTCAGCAGTCATTACTGTTGTACTCGATAAAAGCACAGAGCTGTTGGTTTTTTATCCTGCCTGGCCCACTTTTCTTCCATCCTGAGATGTACACTAAGTAAAATTCGACAAAATGAGTTACTTAGTTTCGGAGAGAAATTTTGCTGGAGAATGCCTCGGTCAGTTCGAAGGTGGTTACCTTCTGTTTTTACAAGTCCACTAGTAGTTTGTTTATCTCATTTTGCGGTGATCACTGTTCTTTACTCGCAAAATTCTTGGTTCTCTCACTTCCGGCCGGTCAAAATCTTAACGAAATTTTAACTCTGTGAAGCTCCTAACCACTGGGTCCGAACCCAGGACCATAACCGCTGAACGATCTTGAGCTCCCTGGGCCAGCAACAAATCCTCGGTCGCTCTGTGAAATCAAACCATAGTTATCGCCAAGGAATGCACATAGGTTTCTCATCATTCCTTGATTACGCTTCCTTACGAGAACCAGGTGAAAGCCTCTACTAAAAACCTTCAATGAACAACTGCCTTAAATTTTTCTTCCTGCACAACAGATACATTCAAATTAACGCCACTCGGGAGCAATAAACTGCTTCTTTCGTGCGCCGCAATGGAGCATTCCAACTCTGTGCTGGGGTCTGATTAATCGGCATGTGCCTAGTTTCACCCCTCAAAAGTTGTTTATGTTAATCGCCTAGTGAAGCTGGGCGAAAGCAGCGTGTTCAGCAACCATGTGCTAAAAGCCCGATGCGAACTGAACGACCCGAGACCGAAAGGTTCACTTTGTCTGGCGCTACAAAGATGAACTGAAGCCTAAGAGGCAGATAAACTTAACTTGGTAGGCGAACAACCATGCAAAGCTGTGACGTAACACCCCAGCGCACATTTCTGGGCCACGGCAGCGAAGGAATATACCCCCAGGTTTCAATGGATAGTGTTAGTGTACAGTAACCCAGGTCCGAAAGAGGCGAATGATGGACTCAGTTTGGTATGCCCTATAGGCCGTAATGGGACACGCTGGTTGGTGTGACATGGTCGAATCGGGCCTTATTCGTCATGGTCTGGTAGGATGTATGACCACAAAATTTTCAAAATATCACTGAAAATGTGACATAACTGCATGTCTGCTAGCGGTTGAGCGGAGTTTGTGCAAATTTTAGCAAATAAGACAGATGAAGGCCTGGAAGACCAACCCAACAGTTTATGTGCATGAGGTATCGCGTGGGTGTACAGAAGCGTAGCGACTGTCTACAACAATATCAGATGCGATTTTCGTCCAACACTTACGGATTAGAAAACGGCTCAACCTTCATGGGTTCTTTGTGTTATTGCACAATGTCATCAAGCTTCACACTAGCCTGGAGTACATGGTCGCTTATAGACTATCATCGCATTCCAGTAACTTTTTTACGGACAGAGGCCGAAATTTTGCACCATTTCAAACTGCCGTTCAAAAACCTAGTAGGCTGTTGAATAGTTGCTGTAGTTCTCTGGATTTACTGGTCTCCAAAAGATTAATTGTTTCATAACTATATAACGGGGAAGTTTCTTGGAATGTATACGAATGTGTCTGATTAAAAAGTGCAATTCGGTCATTCTAGAAAGGGCCTATAGTGTGACAAATCTACCTCCGTTTTTGTCCGAAAAAGTAGGTGAAAATAGACAGTCTATCATTCGTGTAGTCCAGGGTGTCGACCCCAAACCGTAGAGCACAAAAAATAGTCCCCACATTCTCCTGCGCAGTTGTCTTTTTAGGACGCGTATCGAATATTTTCGCTTGATTGCTCATGTCAAAGAGAGCACGTATCGATCGGCAAAATTACTAAACGCCTCTAAGCAGACACGAATATTCAACTTATTGTTTCCAAAAGACTTGACAGGTGACGATCGGAGCGTGGTTTTGTGGCTTATTTAACAAGCCCTGTTTCTCTTCACGTTAAGCAAGGTGTGGAATTGATTTACGACTGTTTTTAATTTACTGTGAATGTGCCATCTTAAGGTTCCCAACTTTCACCGACTAAGCTTATGGCAAAAACTAGTATCTTTCCAATGAGTTACCTTTCATCATTCAGCTGTAGCACCCTTTCGGTGCCTAACTGCCATGCCACCAGAAGGAAGCATGAGGACTGGGATACTGCCAGTTTGCCCAAGCCTGGTCACGGGAAGTCGAGAGGCAGAGGTCGGGTTCGAACCACGGACCTTCCGGTCAGTACGTCCGCGCTCTAACCACTGAGTCATCTCGCTCCCGAGTTACCTATCCCTGACTTACTTCAAACCTAAACTGCTGGTATCAACCGCAGCCGTCTACAAATGGGGCTACCATAGGATACTTATTTGTTTCATCCTACTGCAAGTCTAAAACCCGAAATGCAGCCTCCTGTTCAACTAACATTTTCTTGCTACAGGCCGTTTCCGTTTTTGGAAACATGAAACACGAGGTCTTTCTAACCCGTTCCGTCAAAATGAATAAGAAAACAACCGACACAAAATACCTCTTAAAGTTGGTCTCCTTCTCATTTTGAACTTACCCAATTTCATCGTCCGCATTGGTAAGAACTACAGGACCATATAATTCAGTACCACTGAAACAACAGCGAGCACCCAACAGTGAGTAGAGGCAAAAATTGCCAATAACTCGACCCCTGATGTTCAAGCTTATTATGTGGGAACACTTGTGTACACACCGCTGGCTGTTACCTATTCATACAAATTTAACGGACCACGAGGTCACTTGATTGCGTCATAAAGAGGTGTTCTGGATTCGTTCGTGCCTACCACCTACCGTCCGTGGTGGTTAAGTGATCGATGGTTTTGGTGTGCTGTTCAAGACTTCGGTGTTGCAGCTGTGTTGTACTGCCGGTTCCGAAACCACTGTGGGAGGTTCTGAGATAATGCTGAACAGGTTGGCATTCCAGTCTGACGGCACATAGGTCATTTCAACTGCGAGTAACCTGGCAAACTGGCCTGATGAAGCTTTTGTGAGAAAATCGAAACATTGTCCAGTTAAAAACTACCGATTGTTTACCAAGCCCTTCTGAAACGAAACTTGCATATAGTTTTTCATCTTTGTTACGCCACCCCTGTGTGTGAATCAGGAAATTGCTGAAAATCTCCACCGAAAAGCACTATTTTTCATTTTTCTTGACAGAAGATCACTGGTATGTTGTTCGTACATATATACATATCATCATTATTACATGCCTGACGGGGGGTATACTCAACATGCTGCCCACTAAGGAATTCAACGGAGTTTTGGTGTAACCCCAATTATTTCACGCTGCAAGACAAAATCACTTTGAAGGACAAAGAACGGATTATCCTAGAAATAGCAGCTGAGAACCTCATGAGATGATGCAAACCGGCTGCTTGAGTGAAGATTTATCCAGGAGTAACCTGCACTAAATTTTTCTATTCCTGAGCAGCTGCAGGAGCAGCATAGAGCTGCAAGGTATGTTGTCGATGAATGCTAAAATTTGCCGTCAAATTAGATTACCCAGTAAACATTTAACAAATACAAATTAACGAATAATAAAAATTAAGTGGTATACAATAATAAGCCATTACTGAAACTCAGTAAATAGTATCTAATAAATTCTGTAACTCGATAAATTCTGCAATTCTGTGATTTTGTGGTTCATATATAGGAGTGAGCGGATGGCACAGCATTCGTTCTTTTGCATTTGCATAGAAGATAGAGAACGTTGACGACTATACAAGTTTATATCTCTAGCGGGATGCCACTGAAAATCCCATTACACCACATAGTGACTGGGGTGGTCAGATCACAATCGGGTGATTCTTACTTTACCACTGAAAAGTATTTAACCTATTCGCACCCAACGGTATGGTGAGAGATGGTATTGCAGTCTCACCCCCTCTAAGCCAAATAGAACGACGGACGGCATGTATCAAGTATAAAGTTTCAGCTAGTCATAGCGACATCTTTTGTGCCTCTGTGTTTAGGGAAGATAACCAGATCTTGTTCGTCGAAGGCACGACGTGACACGCCCGGTATATGTGTTTTGCAGTTACCACGTATATTTTCACTCACCCTGTGTAGCGCAATTGCGAAAGAAGACTACCACAGTGACATGAAATCACATGTTCTCACAGAGACCTAAGGTATATTCCGTTTTTAGTCAATAAATTCCTGATTGTGTTGCCGCTGAAACAGCCAGACACTAAGCACCAGCAATTCGCATAAAACATTGACAATTTGTTTCCCACCGCTTCACTGAAAATCACTTTTTAAACCTTCTACTCAAACTTTCGCCAACTCAGCTTATTTACTTCTGACTACCTACCTATTAGGTAATTGCCATAAAGTGTTACGCCCCTCAACCGGTGTCCTGCACGTTTACCAGAATCCGTCCGAGGGCTCCCTGCAATGCCAAGATCGGAGCCACAATTCTTGTCTACTTATAACGTATAAGTAGTTAAACTATCACTCATATTGGCTCAGCACTGCCTCCGGTAGACAAAAAGGTAGACACGAATGACCACGTAGGCTTCCAAACAGCTTAAATCCCGAGAGCACCCATATCTAACCATGTGCTCATGTTTGAGTTTAACGAATGTAACATTATTCACCTGAGGAAATTTGCGAATCAGTTGGATTCTTCCGCCTCAGCTACATCACTTTGATCATCTCTAACGAAGGTAATCCATGAAACCAAGAAAAACTGCCGGGCGTTGCACATGCGCCAGTAGTTTAGAACGAAATTTCACCATTCTGGATAAAATGTGCAGCAGAGCCATGAAAAAGGCACACATGGCTTCAATTCGGAGCCGTTATTTGTGTTGAATTTTTGCTCGTTAAATGACTTTGAATTGCGTTTTTCTCACGCACTTTCCAGCACACGAAAATACTGACAAAATAACAGTCTAAATATGAGGTAAGGAAAAGAACTAAGAAGAGGCATCCAAAGAGAAGTTCACCCCTCTGATCAGGAAAGACTTTCAGGCACGGAAATGAAACAAAACATTGACTGCAGACGTATGGTTTCCGAAATCTTTACGTTCAACCTCTAAACTTTGGCAAGGTGAAGCAGGAAAACAGCAGAACAGTTGCACAGTGCTGCTTCTGAGAAGCAAATTACGTTACGGAATACTTAGGAGGTACTCTAGTTAGACCGATCATTACAAAACTGAATCCCCAGTCTCATACTTCAAATTTCCCTCAGTACTTCAACTGTTGAATATCTTGAAGACCATTTTCTCGTAAAATTTCCGCTTCCTGTATCTCCATGAAGCGCGCACGCCAAGGACTCCTATATCTAGGGATCAAAATCGCGTCCAATAAACGTTTAACGAACTTGGACAGCACATATTACATTGTTCTCTTTTTTACGATTATCTGTTCACATAAACCCCCCTAAATTGAACACTGGAAGAGGGCCCTAGTTTCGACATGGGTTTCGAACCCCCGAAATCCAGTGCCATAATTCAGATTTCTTATTCTCACACCTTTCTGAAGCCTCAAGATTAAGTGGCTGGCTTTATTGGCCGGTTAGGATATCGTGGCCGCTTCACAAGGTGTGACCGTGCTGCGACAGACAAAGTTGGTGAGCGCTTATTAAGGCACGAACAACTGATGCCATCTGCGGTCTTCGAAACAAATTGCACGGGAGCTGGAGAACCCGGTACACGAGGCAACTGTAAGAGTAGTCCTGGCTTATAACTATGTCAACGGACGTTTCCAGTGCGACAACCTTCGAAATCTTCAAAGTCAAATCACCAGGGTCTCAGTAGAATAGCAGGAGCTGACTGAAGCCTGTCCGCAAAGAATTGGTGGATAAGGGGTAACTGATAACGAACCAATGTAAAAGCAGCAGATTAAACTCGCCAGGACAAACTGCGCAAGCCATCACCGTCTACCAAAAAAGCGCTGTTTCCCATCCCCAAACCTTTGGGGTAAAAACCTCGTCCAAGGTAAGCTATGACATGACAACACGAAAGGAAGGCAGCTGCAACCGAATCGAGTTCCATCGGATACTGGTTGTCCTCCTAATTGTGACCCATGTGATTTGCTTCTGGTTGGAAAACATAGGAACTACAAACGTAAATGCTCCCATCGACGAGCACTCTGTCACTCCCTAAGTGTTGGTTACCCCCATTTTGTGTTTAGCCTATATCGGGCAAAGTTCACAAAGGATGTCGTATCAGGCTCGCGGACAGCGTACTACTCCAACATGATGCACAGATGTGAACTGTCCAATTCCGTTCTAAAGTGTAAATGTATTGTAATTTGGCGTTTCCTCCAACTGGTATAGGAGTTTACACTTGTTCTCCAGCCTTTTTCTTTCCATTCCTTACTAGGTTATACTAACCCCATTGCTTTATGGCGATTAGACGCCAACATGTATTATTGATGTTTTGTTGTCTATGAAGCAAGAATTCATGCCGTTAATTGTTCTCAAATTTTAAAGCCCCCAGTTCGCCTTTTTTAGTTGGGCCGAGTGACACGTTATATTCCATCTTGGATCGCTGGAGCCGATACCGGCATATGTATGTGTTATACACAACAAAACAAACAAATCGCTTGATCATTTCAGTGGCCGTAAAATTATTTCGGATCTCACCATTTTACCGACCTCCAATCTACCCGTCTTACTTTACATTTGATAGACTGATAATTCGAGAGTCAGGAATACACCTGCTGATATGGGGTTTCACTTAGTTACACACGCTCTTTTGCTTCATTATCACACATTTCCTTCTTTGTTGAACTGACGCGGTTTGAAGTTTAACCAGCTGATATCCGCACAGGTTAGTCACAGCTAGTATATCGATTTAGCAATGAGTTTGCTGAGCGCACTAATGAGGTCTTGATAGAACGATAATTGCGGTTGAACAGTTTGGACAATAAAATCATCCTCACATCTGTCAGCCCATAGAGTAAATCGACAGCTTGTATCTAATACAACCCGGATAGTTACATCGAGGCTGACACTTTTGTAGATGTGTCCAGGCGACTGGAGTCTAAATCGCAGTAAATAAACGGAGCATTGTTCGTTTTTGCGACCGATGCAAGCAAGTGCACAAATTTCGCGGTTCTTGTAGTGTGATCGCTTCTGGTTTGGGATCGGCGATATTTTCACTGGACACAAAAATGGGGCATGTCGAGCAAACTGGCCTCACTAGTCGCAAAGCCTAGTGGCTACAGTACCTTCCACCTCAACTAGGCAAAACGAAAAATAGCTATGGCGTAATTGCCAGACTTTTGGGTCAAAGACCAAGGCTCTGATACTCCTCACTTGATTCCGAACTTGATACCCATCGGTCGGATCATCCCAATTGGGCGCGGGGTATCCAGAACATGGGGAGCAGTAGCTCAGTGATTCGGATAGACGCCGTGAATCCAGTAAACAAAACTGGCTCATAAAAATGTTGCCATTTTTGAACTTAATTGAGTGGTCGTTGTGAGCAGCCTTCTTGTTTATCTTATCACTTGAAGCAAAAAGCCTTAAATATTACCTTCATTCCATAAGATTGACCAAAAACATTCGCGAAACAAAGCTTCAATTAATGATCTACGTTTTGTAGTCTAGGGAACCTCCTTTTGTACACGCCCAACGTACATGTCCGCAACAGCAATACCCACCGTTGGTGCAGTGAGGCTAAAAGCTCAGAAACATTTTATTGATCAACTTGGGTTTTACATGGGTGATTTAAGGAATACTGGGAGAAGTAAGAGCTTACACGTTTCAAAAACTGACGCGGTGAAGCCAGCCAGATTACGCCGACGATAAATATGGGCATTCTACGATACCATCATCTTCAGGTGACACACTATCGTGATGCGTCTCAACCAAATCAAAACAGTTTCTTCTGTGGGCACCATACGGAACTTTTTACAATATAGTGCATAGCTGGCAGGACACTGACGATGTGCTATAAAATGCTCCACCGGCAAAATGCTAGGTGGAATTTATCACCATATTGATGCCTTTGACCGAGGAGAAAAATATACAAACCATTCATCATTCCACTGTCCTTGTAAAAACATCTTTACCATCCATGTTCATCCTGTATTCAGCAGCAATACCCATGATGATATTTCAGGGGATCGACTGGAGGACTCCATTAGCTTGTTTGTGAAGCCTTGTTGCGTGGTAACATAGTTGGGGATAAGGTTTAGTCACACTATTTTACAGTAAACACTCTATTGTACTGTCCTCTAAGCATCGAAAGGTTTCTTCTTGAACTGTCGTCATACAAATGAAACTTGTTGAAAGAAAACCAAAAGGGTATGGATATGGTCGCTTACGTGACGGGCAAGTTTGGCTTCCGTAAGCTTCAGTCCTGATTGTGTCTTTCTCTTTGTGCTAAGGCACCCGAACGTAGGAAGTTGCCTCGTCGAACTGGTCAGGATTCAACATTACAATGATACTGTGGGATAGGATCGCTGAAGATCCGTTGTCTAGGATTAAACGGTTTCAAAAGGACCAACCAGAGGCGGTCTGACAGACAGGAGAGAGGATCGCTAATGCGAGAACTGTGGTGGTAAAGTAGTCATCTCTAGTGCGATAGGTTTGAGAACAGTGTGGTGTTTTCCCCTAAGTGACCAGTGTTTCCGTAGTAATGGGGGCAATTCTGCTACATCCGCCCGAGAAGCTGTGGGCCGACAAATCGTCAGCCTTAAAACTACGCGCTCCGGTCGCCAAAGTTTAACCATGGCCCTAAGCGTTTGTTCGGTATGTTCAAGATGCATACAAAAAATAATGCTCTCTGCTGCTCAAATAGTGCCCGTTAGGCGCTTTAGGACTTATATATCTTACACTACGTCCCCAGGTACCACCAGCCTTTCGTTCCCTTTTGTGTCAGGCCTTGCGGCTGAAGGCTTGGCATGGAATACACGAAATGAGTCCCTGCTCCTAGTCACCATAATCGGAAAATATCGCTCCCAACAACATACACCAGCTGCCAGAAAAACTGTGAAGACTACGTTTGCTACTGAGAACCTGGAACATGAAGACTCGCCTGGGCAGTGGAAAATCAGTCTCACGGTCGACTCCAAACCCATCTACATATGCGGTCTATCCGGAGTCGCACTTGTGTATCCCGCTCCCCGTTCCCACGAGCTAGGCAAGCCTACTGTAACGTTTCTGAGACGTTGGTTCCAAGATAGGTTCCTTAAGCGCCATAACCCTAGATGTCTGAGGAATCATACTGCTGAATCCTAGGCTAGGGCAGGTTTGCGGGACAAAACTCTACATACTTCAAATGCTTTGGGGTTGAATCAAAGGTGTACGGTAATATTTCAGTCAAACCCCATTCTTCGGCGGAGCGGCCAAGAAGTACTCATTCAGGATGTGAACAACCGATAGAAATTACAGTCTATCATTTCCAGGCCCGATCACTCCTTTTTTAATTCCTTCAACTCAGTAGCAAGTATGATATGAACCCATAAGTTGGAAGGATTGATGAGATTAAGAAACGCCTTGGAGGTCGATTTAGCGTCGACACATCGATAACTGACATTTAAGTTTGTTTCACGCAGCCGTAAAGTGATCACCATCTGTTTATCGCAAGTACGAATTTTCAGGACAAACGGACAAATTTTGTCGTTCAGAGGAAGCCTGATGACAACTAACAAAAAACGCAGACCCATCACATGGCGATTAGATGTCGTTAGCAGTGGTGTTTAAGACTGTCTTTTATGTTGGAGTAGATTTCGTCGTGTATGTGAAGCTAACCTATGCTGAAAAGCCTAGAAGCACTGCACAGCTGCTTCATCCTTATTAGGAATCACCACCAATGCGCATCTCACGAAACTCCGAGAGTCTCGAACCGTGAAATCCCGGGTATAACTTTGAGATCTAAATCGTTCAGCCGCGAGCGGCTAATCAGCAGCCTGAATGACTCGCACTTAGACAAGGTAAAGCGTCGCTCATCCTTCAATCACGGGATCCACATCACGTGGTCACATGTGTTGACTGTCTCCTCGAGCAACGACTTCTCAGATGGAAGTTTCACACATCGGATGAATTTTATTCACTCTGGAGTTTCGTGATCTGCGCACTGTTGATGATTCCCAATAAGAATGAAACAGCTGTACAGTGTTTCTAGGTTTTTCAGCACAGACTGGCTTCACTTACAGGACGAAATCCACAGCAACAAAAATTCCCAAATCTCCTCACACTACCGAGTGTCTTTTATATTGGAACATTTGTGCAAACTTGGACTGGGCCCAAGCCGAGGTTCATTCTTTTGCGTCTGTGGCCGCGGACTCAAAGTTGAGTGTCTGAAAGACGCGGTTACACAAAAAGTCATACAATAACGACTCAGCAGACTATTCTTTGGTATGGATAATACCGGATTATCAAAGGAAGAATGACAAGGGATATGGGCGGCGCTGGGCTCAGGCTTCAAAAGGTATTAGACACCAAAACACTCCAGAGCGATGACTGAGACAAACAATCCGAATCTCGAAGTAGAAAGTACGATGCAACTTAAGGAACCCGAGGAGAAGATGAGCTCGAAGCTTTAACAGTATCCGAGGGGTGCTGGGTAGAACAACTTAAACAAATGGATTGGCCAGTGTCCACTGGAAACAACTCAATGCTATCCCAACGCATCTGCAACAGTGGGCCAAAAAGACTACCAATCAACGAACTTGTCAAGAAGGAAGATGGATTCGCAGTCATCAAGAGATTTCATCGTTTGATGAAAAGGGCAGGAATTTTTGGAATAAAACTTAAGGTGGACTGCTGCACAGTGACGATAAACAATACAAGTAACTCACAGTGCGACGTAAAATGCTTCAGTCACGGATGAAGGTTGCAGCGAAATCAAACTTTTGAGGAAAATTATAACACCAAGCCCAGACTGCAGTCGTCCCGTTCTGTTCATGGAAGAACAAAGAACCTCCCGGCGCGTCTAATTCAGAGCATTTGTCGAGGGTTTATGTGGGTTTGCTAACAGTCCCAAGAAAACCAGTGTCATGCAGGCCGCGGATGCATCCACTATAATTTTACTCCGTGATAGAATCTTGAGCACCAGCAACTGTCGTCTTTCTATAACTGTGAACAGCGACGATGTCTGTCCTTTAAGGGCGTGTCAAAGATCTTGATCAAACTTTTTCAATCCTCATGCTCTGACACCCATGGGCACAGTGAATATTCTTCTAACTTCATTACAAAAGTGATACCCGTCACGGTTGCCATCCATAGCATTTTCTGCCCATCCTCATAATCGAAATTACCAAGAAACCTTTATAATTTCCCACTAATCTGACATCAGGGGTCATCCAGCGGAAGACCTTGATGCCCTAGAGTATGCAAGTGATGTCGCGCAACTTGGAACAGACTGCCGAAATATAATAAATAACCTAACTAATCTTGTCACACCTCTCGGAGGACATTTTGCATCTCCAAAGAGCAAATGACATTTCTGGACTGGGTGGGCAAATCACCAAAACCGGTCGTGATATCCGAGGCGCCGAAAGTTATTGAAAAATTCGCTTGCTTGTGGATAGTAATATTGCTGACAAAGTAAGTGCTGGAAATTCTGATGTCCATTCCAACTCAGTTGGGTCCATGAACCCTTGGAGACAACGTCAAGTAAGTTTACCAATGAAGGGTGGGGTTTACAAAACTGTAGAGCATCTGTGGTTGGTTTATGGCTGTGAACCTTGGCCGCTGTATATTGATATCAGTACCTTCGAGGCATAGCACTGTAACGTGGAAACGCCGGGTTAGTATTGTGGTGGTTTGGTGAATAGTTCTGGGCTTTTTATGGTGTGGTAGGGTTGAACCAACTACGCGGATCCTGACATGTTCTTAGTGTGCCAGGTTATCAATTCCTTAATCGGACTGGAAGACTTATGGTAGACAAATCATAACCCACAGGCGAAGAATGAAGAGCTCAACTAACAGCTTTAATCATACTAGTTCATAGTCTTCGGGGTTGTAGTGAAAAGTAATAGTGCAGTCAGTGGCTAGAAATCGTTACCGACATTGCGAAATTCCGTAACCGGTGGCAGTGTTGTATCCAGTTGATCATCTTTCACCTTTAATCCACTGATTGCCATCTTAGCTTGCTTTACGGACCTAAATCAGTCCCCTTCTTCATCCTTCGTTCAACTGATGCGGCATATCCGAACCAGCGTTAACGATCGAAAACCTGGACAGATGCTTCCAGACCCCCTCCCCCCACTGATATAGCCGTCATAAATTACGTTTCTCGCTGCCGCTTTCAGTGAACTTCATAGTGAACTGATATCGTGTCAGAGAGCTGTATAGTTGACCACAATTTTGTCGAGCATGCTGGTTTAAACGAACGACTCCTCAGCACATTAATGTTATCACTTGATCGATTATGTAGCACTCTGATGGAGTCCGATTCGAAATCACAATTTGTTGAGGTTGGTGTCATCACTTGTTACCCGTGTTGGTGTTTATTTGGCCCGATCGGCTGAAAGTGTGGCACTAAACCGGACAGCTAACAAGCAGTCAGAACCTAACTTTCGTCAGGTTCTGTTATGGAGATGCAATTTCTGTCAGCATGTACGATGAATCCATTACATTGGTCTAGCTTAGTGCAAGATAACCGCCGATGCTGAGGAAGTTCTGGATATTGAAATGAATGAACAGAGTATTTTTGTGTTTATCGCAGTAAAAATCGTCAAAATAGCGTAGCACTCAGAAGATTGGTTTTGTAGGAACGTTTGATATCGTACCATCACTGTTACCAAACGCCTATTCGTTAAACCCAGCGTCAATGCCCTGCTACCAAACAGCGCACCTGAGTATTTTTCAGCAGACTTGTCACCACCAGCTGCGTGCTTAATCTATGGTCAGCCCTTGTCGACTACGGAGAAGCTGCTAACCGTGTCGTTGTGAAGTCCTCGTATAGCAACGCGGAAACGTCTTCATGTCCCCTTTCCTTAGGTGTAAATCCAAAAGTAATAAAGATACCTGTGAACTGATGTTGACCATTTCGAAGGAATATGTACGCTGAAAGCAATGGGATCCTCCCTTCGAAATTACATACGCTGGTGGAAAATTTGGTAAAGAGCCCCAACTTATCCCGTCCATATTTGGAATGTATAGCTGTGTGAGTAACGATTTCTCTCACACTACCGATTTATTGAAAGGACGACATAACCACGTATTAGCTAATATCGTCACTCAATCCTAAGATTGGGAAATTCCTAGTGCTGAAAAGATGGCAGGTAATTGTCAGATAAACCGGAAATCATAAGCCTGCTTTACATCTAGAGTCACCCCGACTTTTTTTATCTCATCAAGTACTCACGACTCCCAAACTCACAGTTATTCAACCTGCTAATCCACCCTTGGATGGATTTCGTTAGTGTTTGGGGTCCGATTTACTTGATGGAAAGCTTAAAAATGAGACTACTGATTTTTCATACTGTTATTTTTTCAACCTTCGTCGCGCGTGGCACCGACCTTCATAGTACTGTTTACATCGCACAAGCCACCTCCTCGTCTAGACTGTTCCCGTCTCATTCAGGAATTCAGACGTGTAACCAGTTTGGCGCTGCCGTTTGTTGCTGTGCCTTCATCTGCGTCAGCAACCGAATAAGTAGAGGGATGGGGTAGTGGCTGAGTGAGTACAACACAATGGGTACATTCAGTGAACCTTAAACTGTAGATCCTTAAAGCCCACGCGTCACCTGATCGCTCACTGTCCGTGGTGTCTACCACTGTGCTGAACTTATCATGACTGGAACCTGATTGACCACAACGCACGAAACAACACTTGACGGCCATAGGTTACCAAAACCTTGTCAAATCTTTTGCGAGAATATCTCCTGTATGGATCAGAAGCCTCCTTAAAAATTATAAATGGAATTGACAACGGCGATTAGCTTCGAAGCTGGTGGCCAGGCGGAGCAATTGTGCCGGGAGATTATTATTTTATGAACAGCTCTGAAGGATGGGCTAAACGAAAAGAAACTGCAGCGCATAGACCGAAAGGAAAACAGATGCACAACCTACTCTTATGGAACCGATTCAGTATCTTGCTATTGGATTCACTGAAAAGCAAACGTCTGAGCAATCTGACGAAAGAATTCGAGGTTTCGGAAAATGCAATCTAAGTTCCGGTGTGATTCTAGCATAAGCGTCATTTCCGCATTGTTACATTAGCACAGCTAACGCTGAGAAACAATTTCAATAAGTTCTGCTCAATCCGTCCGGTCAAGCGATGTCACACTTATTGTGATGAATTTAAACTAAATATACGTAATGCACTACTCATAAGGTTGCTGAAAATTCTTCGACAGCCCACGACCGGTTTCGCCCTTCTTGGGGCTCATCAGGTAGGCGCAATCCCAGGAAACATCACAAACGAGAGATTCAGCTGGGTTCCAGGTGAGTCTCTCGCAAAACCAAATTTGTTTGCAAATGAGTGTATTTCGTTAAACTGAATAAATTCAAATGCGGACGTCAGGTGTGCTATTTGTGACAGGCTTTCTGCATCTGACTGTCGTCGCACGGATTTCTTCATCAGCTAATGAAGTCGAAAAACCAGCCCTACCACACACTTAAGCTCAACCTGAGAGGAAAATCCCAAGCGCGGTGAAAATGAGCACAAGCGAACTTCAGGGTTGATATACCAAATTTTGATGAAACGAACAATGCAGTAGAAAGTTATCCCAACGATCCCAGTACGCATCATATACACATGCGGCGACGGAGCAATTAATGTGAGTTTCGCAGTTGACAGAGTTCACCAGCAGTACCCACCCTAGTCCGAACCGGGATTCAAACCCCGGACATCTGATGTGCGAGGCGAGTGTGTCGCTACTGGCCTACCGACGCAAGGAATTATTACGTCTGAACAGGCAAACGCGTTCACGCTTGTGACATGCGATTGGAACAGTGCTCTGAGTAGTTTCGATGACACTCAAGTAATTTGCAGATGAGGGGGAACAATCTGGTTGGTACGAGGAGAAAATCCTGTGTGACAGAGGAGTTATTTGATTTTTGTCTCAAATCAGATTTCCAAATGCCTATTCGTTCAAATTGGCTTTGCGGTTTTGGTCGCCTCTTTATGAAAATAACTTTAACTGGGCGAAACCGTAGCAACATCGGAGACGGTTCGCGACCCCCTGGAGTCAGGAATTATAACTTGATTGGTTTATGGTAACTGGGATTTACCTCAATATTCTTGCATTTACAGCTCAAGTGAGAGGAAGAGAGCTTTCCTGATATCGGTGAGCTCTGCTGTTGCCAACACAATTAGAAAGCTAGAAGACTAAGTGTTCGGCTCGGAGACTGGAACTGCTTATGAAAGAGAACACCGTGAAGTCTGTTTTCACTCGTTTTGACAGTATCCACCACAAATCTAATCGTATTCGCACCAGTCATGCAGGAGTAAATATCTCGGGAGATAAAGCGATGTATATTCGGCGGGCGAACCAAGATACAACAACTCCTCAAAATAGAGCACCCCCCCCCCCGAGAAGTGCTGTACCACAACAAATTCCACAGCAAGCATTTCTTCGTAGATTTTTATAAGATCCCTGTCTCTGGAGAGCCCATGATTTTGTTTCCCGAAGAGAAATTTAACCTAAGGGGACAGACTATAACATCTAAAAATACGGAAAAAACCGTTTCAAGGACTGGGTGTCAATTTCAAATTTCGCGAAAAACTTGTGCAAAACCGACCAGTTTTAATGAGCGACGCTTTCTATGCTAGCAGACGAATGTAGGAAACGAATCCTCGCCGACAACAACACGCCAATAGCCAATAGCATCTAAGTGCCATACAACAATGGTTGTGGCATGCACATAAACCTGATAAGCCTAATTTACTGTTCTAACATCTCCAATTCGTCAAGCACACGCTGCAGTTAGCCAACCCTTGCCAGGCTATGAACGAATCGGTGACCAGTTTGGAGATGGAATACAAGTGGCCTATCAAATCAAAGTAGACTGCAGTTGGGTCTTTTCTCTATCAATGTAACGCAAAAGTTTAATTAGGGCACGAATCCTGAAAACGTGGGTCGCGCTTGTTGTTATATATCGGAACTTCGAAATGCCTAATAATCACATGATGGTCGGGTCATTTTGACTAGCTTTCGGAGCTGAATGTGAGTGAAATGTGCTTCATTATTTCCCGATTAGCATGGAAAGTTATATTCTCAACAGCCGGTAGAATCAAGTATAAAACGAAATCAAGCAACTTGCATCATCCTAAGTTCTTCCATAAAAAGTGCTTTTAGTGAATATTCGAGTCGATTTCACTCGAGACAGAAACGTACATTAGACCCATCTCAATTCCCATTTCTCCTCTGCATACATGAACTTTTCTGTTACGAACTGTTTCGACCTATTAGAAGTTAGGTCTGTTGTTTTGGTCCGCTGTGCACGAGTGAGTATACCTTGGTCCGAAGTTGGTCCCATCTTACTCCCGAACAAGTACACAATGATACATCTTCGTCTTCCGGGAAACACGCTAAGATATGACACTTAGGACTACCATTAGCTTGTTGTCTATTGCATTATAAATGAAAGTTCGAAAGTTCGAAAAAGCCCGCTCATTTAAATGATTAAATTAAATAGATAAATAGATAGATAAATAATAAACAAGATGGCGATTTTGACTATTTGTAACGCCTATCCTTACCTGTTCACTTTTAGCTAAATGGACCACGTCAGAATCTCTGTTGTGTCCATTGGCCCGACTACAAGCAAATGCTTGCCTTAGGTCAAATGAGATTCGATACTCGAAACGTGTGATTCTTTTTTTTGTAAAATGAGCTATTGCCAGAAAACTACCCCTATTCTGAGCGAACCGACAGTACAGGAGTACCCACACCATCTGAACCTGTAACAGAAGGTGAAACTTTACACAATAGCCGACATAAGATGAAGAGACGTCCCCGAAAGTAGCTTTCCGTGAGGTTTTGATCTAGATAGACCCAAATGGAACTTCGGCTGTGAAATCAATCAGCGAGGATAATTGAACTGTACACACTACAATGGGCCATACAACCCACACATGCTCACATTGTTTTCATGCTGAAAATACGAGGTTAGCAGGCCAATCAAAGCCAATCGTTTGGCCTTGAAATCCTGTCTACTGGTAAATAAGCCCGGGCTGTCTCATAAATGCATCGCAGTGCATATGCTGGTAGTGCAACAAGCGGTACCGACTATCATTCAAATCATAAGGCTGAAAAAGTGGCCAGTGAGACGGAATGGACTACAGACACAGATACCTGTGACCACTCACTGCAATTTATGGCTCATACTTTCACAGACGATAACCTTCCAACGATTAGGTCTGAAGATGAACTGATGAGGGGATTTAGAAGAGTAAAATAGTTGGCGCAACATGGTTACGAACCACCTAGGCTACCCGTTCGGTTTTGTTACCCTAAAACTTTCGGGCGTAGACCAAATCATTCGTTTTGATAACCAAGCGATACACGACCAATCCGCAGCAATCGAGATAAGCTTGCAAACATTGGCTTATTCTCCTCTGGATGGAAAAAATTTTCATTTTATGCTTGTTCGAGGTAATGTAGTAGCAGTGTGGGAACAGTTGTCCTCAAGAGTGAACGACGGAACGAAAAACATAATACGCCACCAGAGAGAATTCACAATATGTACTGGCAAAATATGCATTTGCTGGGATACCGCGACACATGACACGGAAATACCGAAATCTTCCACACACCCCCCCCCGGGCCAAACCGGCCCGAAATTCCAGGAAACATCGTTCAAGAGCTAAGTCGATTTTCTAGTGATTTCAGGTAAGTTCTAGATGATAATGCAGGTTTTTGTCACTGGTCGACATCGCTCTAACCAACGTGAATTTGAATAATAATGGAGCTTTTGAACATGACGGTTTAACTGCGACGGTAATGGGGGGTATTCAGGCCATCGGGCAGTGTCCAGAATCAATAGTGGATATTTATATGGAAACTTATAAAATCAAAACACAACGTAGTGGAATAAGATGCTGTAGTCCGACGCTTCGGTTGCCGTAGACAACCGTTCTCAAGGATTTCTGCAATCCACGGATATTTATGTTTAAATAAGATATTCGGTACGAGTTATGTCATACTTACGTTACCAGGAGACAAACCTAGTAGAAGACTACTGAACAGCTTTTTGAAAAAATAATTTGAAAGTCCTTACAAACCTTGAATTCGTTGAATATTCCCATTTTAATATGGAAACAAATTTGCGATCTTTTTCCATCGCAACTCACCGGACAAGTAGGGATAAAACAGAACATTGCGCTAAACTACTACACAGTGCTGCCATGCCATGAGTGTAAAAACTAGGACATAATCTACCAAATGGAAGGAAGGTTTTATTGGCGGGTCAAGGAAATGTCAGAGTTTTCATACGTCACTGACTGGCGAAAAGAAGAGTCACCTATCCAAATGGCGATCGTCTCAGCTGTTTTGAGCATTCGTTGGCGAACAACCTACGACCGATCTTTCGGTATTCGACAGACTACGCTGAATGACGCAGCCGGATTGATCAAGCGATCTGCACCGATCAGGTGACTGGTGATAGCGCTAGCCACGTGTCTGGTATGCTTCAGCTTTTGTGTCCCCAATACTGTCTGCGTAATTTTTCCACGACACAACACACTAATCTTGGATCGCACTAACTAATCCCAGAGTATTCCATCGGGAGAGCCCAAAAAACCCCTTCGACGTGGCTGTACCTCCTCGATAGAATAACCGCAGCATTGCTTTCACGTTTCACAAATTCATTTTGGATGGAGTCTGTAATAAACACATTCGTTCAACAGTTATTTATTAAACCCGGTCTCTTTCGGGAGTTTTCCAAAGCTGGATGAACAACCCGACGTAACCAACGCTAGAACACTCGGGTTTCCTCTCGTCGAGCATAGGCCAACCACAGCCGCCTCGTTGAACTGCAACTCCTCTGTGCCTCATACTAAACCTTAGTTTGCTAAAAAGACGGGAATTTCGCCACTGTACCACACACCCATCAAGTGAGTGATCATGCCCTCATCTCCACCATAAACACTTGATGGTCAACTCTGACGCAACACCTTCAGTAGCCACCTTTTTAATTATGCTGTGGTCACCAGCAAAGGTAACTTAGATTCCACAGGACACAACACTCATGTAGCAACGACCCAATTATTTGGATAACACGTCATTAATATCCTGATTTGGCAACCACGCAGTTACTTGGTTTACCTTGAGGCACCAGACTTGTTACAACCGACTCCAACAGCAACGCGCTATGACAACAAATATGACCGTTAATCCTGCCTTAAAAGGCAACTCACGGCCGCCGCACACGCTTGCGGCATGGTAGTCTATCATCTATCGTCCTGAAAATTGTGTACATCTGTTCTTCCACCAATAAAGGGCGTGAAAATAGGCCATTATTTTAGCCCAGCCAGTTATTAACCCGTTCAACCCTACCTGACAAAACATTGTGACCAAGGCCTTGGCGAATGATATGCACTGCTTTTAAAAATGTTGACCGAAGCTTATCACCTGTCTATGCTAGTGTAATGCGACGGTGTTAGCTGAGAAATCCACAAATTACCCCATCTGACCACACTGTCCGAAACGACTCCCGCTGTAACAGGACAATATGGCTACGCATGTCTGTCTGTCCCTGCGTAATTCGACTGCCCATGTGATGCAGCCAAACTAGCTTGGTTTTGCAAGTTCAGACTATAGAGAGATTACTGTACCTGTAATTGCTAGCAATCCCACCAGGAAGTTTGCGGCCAATCAGTGATTGTGATGCGCTGCTTTACACCGAAGGTAAAAATTCTGCAAACCTCCTTGGCCACGAGAATCCTATTAGAAGGACCAATGTAGTGGCGAGGTTTCTTGCAACTGAGTGCTTGTTAGTAATAGTAGAGTAACGCAATTAAACAGGCCTCTAAACACGGTGATACTATGAAAACGGTTCAGCTGTAGCACCCTTTCGGTGCCTAGTTGCCATTCCAACGGAAGGAGGCACGAGGGCTGGGATAATGCCAGATTGCCCAAGCCTAGACAGGAGCAGTCGGGATGCTGAGGTTGGGTTCGGACCACGGACCTTCTGGTCCGTAAGCTGGCGCCTTAACCACTCAGCTATCTCGAGCTACATCGAACACAACGTATAATTTTGCAGCTTGGTATCATATTAGAAGGCCCAGAACCGAGCACGGGATACTCGCTCGAGAGTGTCTGAGTCGAAGTCAGTAATTCTGACAGCTCTAAACAGGATCAGTACAGGCTAGCGTCTCTCGAGAGTATTCTTTCAATCAAAACCGCTATGTGTAGGTGAAGTGTAGCTGTGATTTCGGTATCAAGCATCGCATCCTGTCCGTAATGGGGCTCTCAACAGAATTCAAAAGACGGTTTCATTGCAGCAATTCTTCACACATTTGCACAGAAGGAAACAGTCGAACAAGGGAGCTTCTACGGCACAAAGGCCACATCGGAGACTGAGGATACATGTACGAGCGGAACATCGTCAACTGAGAAGCAGCATGAATCGAAAAAATTGCTCAATCCACAGTTAGTACTAACAGACTGACCAAAATGAGCGGTAACGGTGAAGGTGGTGATGACGGCGGGTAAAACGGACTGGCTCAGCTAAGAAATCAGCCTGGGTACGGTATCCACCCGCGCACCTGAACACACGTACTCACTCACCATAGGCATATGGGAATAGAGAACAAGGGCTCAAGGGTGAAGTTCAAAAGCACTCTGACTGGGCTGAATGGAACCACTGATAAAGAAATAAGTACACCTGCGTGTATTTGTAATCACCTATTTGAGCAGATGCTCGGTTGCTTGGGGAAGATCCCAGTTCTTCATTGAAAGTGCGCAACGGGATTCGTGCTGAAAGAACGGAAGAGAGACGAATTGAAGTCACATGCCTATTACTAACGGGTAATCACTATTGTCAATGACAGTAGTAAACGTTTAAAAGATCGCTGCTCTCCAGCGAAGAATAAACACCAACCAAATGTAACGATAGAATAAGTCGAAGAAGAATAAATGATTTTTTGCCCGTTTGGAAAAGAATTCCCACCCACCAATCCGGAAGAGGTACGACACTACTGACGCACAGCAGTTACAACCAACACTATGGCACTAAGAAAATGATAAGGACGAAGATAGTATAAAAAAAAGGCTTGTTTGCCATCATTGGCCAGTGACTTTCCACGCTTGTAGAGGTATCAAGTTTTACCCATCAAAAAAGATACACCTACATGGAACCAACAAACTAGCCTCTGATGCACTATGGCTCAAGTAATGTCACAAGACCAGAATTCGCTAGACGCTTGATAATAACAACGGGACGTCAACAACGGACGTCAACGGGACGTAGGACCGAATATTATGTAGGTAGGCAGGAGATTAAGAAGATTCAAAAATTTCATCCTGGAAGTGAATACAACCAAAACTGAAGGGCTTAAAAGCTGTTTCAACCTTACAAAATATCACCAGCAGTGCATATTTTATGGACCCATAAAGGGTCAGTTGAACCCACAGACTGTCCGATAAGGGTTTAAGCACTACGAGTGGCCGAAAGACAACGTGATTGATTTGGCGCCACTCACACGGCCCACTCACATGATCTGATGCTGACTGGATTCTCGGATGATTTCCTCTCGGAAGAATGTGACTTGTGAGATGTCCTCCTTTCTCAGCAGACCATATTTCATAGCTAGTGAAGAAATTTTGAAGTTCCAAAGCTAGATTAAATCCAACTATTGAACTAGACATACGCTGGAAAACCTGTACAACGGTTTTATCCTTGGGAAGGGAGCCTCCGCATTCGATGGATCAGAGGGCAAGACGTCATGTGAGATGAATGCGTGAGTTAATAATGAGCGACGCTGTTTCTTGTCATAGTCGATATTTGACGATGTTGAACAGCTAGCTGTAACCGAATCCTGAAGGTTTGAGGTCCAAATTCCCTTAGGACTTCGTGAGACACTACTGGTAGTTCACAACAGGAACGAGACAGTCACATATTGCTTTTCGGCTTTTCAGAATCAGTTGACTTCGCTTGCACAATGACGTCCAGAATGAGGACTGTTTTTATATGGCTTCCGTAGATATGCACAACCCAGCCCAACATTATAATCCGTTCTGTTGAAAATATGTTATTGAGTACCGTGGTTGAAACTCTCTCCCACAAATACCTCACTTTTGCATTATCCGTTTTCTCTACATATCGAGTGTTCCTCTATTCGTTCGTCAACGCGGGAGAATTTCAAACCTCAAGATTACCACGAGTGGTGTGGCAAGTGCGCGACGAATGAATATCAAAGTTGGACGATTTACCTTTTGATGAGAGCTTTAAACAGCGACATCACACGAAAATCGGACAGTGACCCTGGTAGGGTCCTAAAATGACAATTTTAAGCATAGGATTCCGATGAAACTGCCGCAGACCTTGAGAAAAGCCTAAGGGTCGACATACGTTTCGCTACCCGGATCCGCAGATAACCCAGAAAGTTGGTGTCTTCGGTTTTCCAGGAGAGCAGCACATCTTCCTAAAGATGGCATTTTTGCAAGGTCGCGGAAGCACGGGTATTCGTTATAGAAAAATTCTTTGTGCCAAAAAATCTCCCTCCCCACAATCCGAGTGGCACTCAGCAGGGCTCGTCAATCAGTGTGCGTTGTAACGAAATCCTACTGTAACTGTTCAGTAGCGAATGCTTACCTGATGTATCTATCTCGCTCCTTGTATACACCAACCATAATGTTAACGGATTAGCATCTGTTTAAAACCAAATAAAGCGAATGGAAAAGGAAGGTAACATAAACAACGATGATAGCATTCTTCACCGCTGGAGCTTCGTGTAATATACCGGTTTGTGCGGTTTTCTTCACTGACACGTGATCATCAAGTGCCTGAGCGGAGCCAGTAGGTGATTGTCGACCAACACTGATGAACTTGAATTCATTTGCACATCATCATCACCGACGGCAATACGCCAACGGTAAATCTGGTGCTTCACCGCTACACAACGATGGAGAGAACATCTTGTCCCTAAAGAAGACGATCAACAACAAGGTGTCTACACTTTCCGTAAGAACCGGAATTACCACATCCGAGATTCGCACGTGATAAGACCCTATCAACGGAATCGATCCAATATTATTTATAAACTTCACCCCTCGCGAACCCAGCAGAACAACAGATTTCAGATGGCAGTCCGGAAATGGCATGCTGGTAAAGGGGACCGGTTACATGCTATCTCTTGTAGGGATGGTGAAAGGACTGGTGAAAGTTAAGCAACAGACCAAGCCTAGAAATCGCAACCATAGCAATCGGTCTATGAATGATAAGCTATTGGGTTTATTTCTAACATCCAAAAACGAAGTGGATGACATTTTCAACGTCAGCACTGGCATTTCAAAGAATTCTTCATCGCTCTTTAAATAAACCAGTTTTCGTAAAGAAACGGCAGTGTAGTTGATTGGACTTCTGGCCTCAGTTACCTCACAGACTCCATAACATTAGTATGGATTTTTTTTCGCAGACAACTCTGCTGAACGCATCTGTGTGCCCACTCATGTACAGCCGTCCTACTCACTCGTCCTTCCCACAGATAATGACCAATTTGCCTTAGTCTCGCATATTTTACTGCTAGAATGGTAGGCAGAACACCCAGTCCCCCCCCCCACCTAACAAAAGAGACCAGAAAAAACTGGCACTTTCAGCTGTATTACTCCTCTAACGGGAACCAGATTTTGGTAGAAATAAGGCGAGAACTGCTTCATATAGCGACTGATGTCGGTTTGCATATGACAGATCAGGATGTTCTTCAGGGCATAACCTCAACGGTGATCGGGCTAGTTGTTCCAGTCAACGCTGGAATAATTCCAACCATGGGTGAGCTGGATAGTTCCAAGAAGGCCCATTTGTGTTGCTGGTGATGCAAACATAAAGCTCATACGCTCATGCGAAATGAGTCACTCCTGACGTCAACATAGAATGCACGTTGATCGGCTCAGTCAAAATGACACCAAGTACAGAATTCAATTGACCTACCGCTGTTGGAGATGACATATATATATATGTATATATATATATATATATATATATATAGTGTACGTCGTAAAGTAAGAATTATCCATGGAGACTGTGCACGAAGTGCACAAGTGCGGGGCGACACATCGCCATACTACGATAAGAAACGGTCACTAGCTTCGGTGAGTGGATTCTCCAGGGCGCCATATGTCCCCACAGGGGCTCCCAAAGAAAGTTGTAGAAAATCACGTGTGCTAATCCGTCAGGTCCTAGGATGTTACCCGTGTTACAGCAAGTCACTATCAACATCATTACATGTGCAGCAACACCAGTGATGAACATGTACTTCATTGCCGTCGGTATTACGCTGAAAGTCGAAAAATACCGGCAAAAAACGGAGGTGAAAAGTGCACCTTCATAATCCAGAATCTAGGTCAAAAAAATACATATCCTTACCTCGTCGAAACCCATGCTAACCAGTTGATCCACCAAAGAATTGCATTCACTGTCTTTGAACGGTCCGCCTGCGTAAATAGCAGCCCAGTACTGAGCTGTTCGATCGAATGCTGCAGGACAGGATTTGTATTGGTTGGCGACCACAGCATCCTGAGGGTCATCAGGCTCCGGGGATGCCAGAAGGGCTTGGATGGACAGAAGGACAGTGCGCAAAGACATTGCAGCGGCCCTGTGAAAAAATGGATGAACTCATTGAAATGACGTTCGGACGACTGAAAACCTTAAAACCGCCGAAGTTTTCACTTGGATATGGAAAATGACAGCATGCATGGGATATAATTACAGTGAAACTTTTGGGGAACAGTAGCCTTATGAGAGCCCAACGAGTATCAGAATGCGCACTGCGGTCATCAACCAGCAAAGGAATCTCTGGCATCATACTGTAAGTTTATCCCGTCGCTTGAGTCAGAGCGAAAAATGCCTCTTCAGCCAAGCGGCCCGTCGAACTTCTTCGTTTTTTGATAGATTCGCGTTCATATCATGACCACTGCCGTCAGTTTTTTCTCGGACACGGATATCACGTCGCAGCAGACATGCCGTGGCTCTTTAGCCTTCGGGCATCTACCACCAGAAGTACAGTAGAAAAAACAGGTCTCTTCCCTATAGGCTGACGGTGTTTTCCGGATTACAGCTTTAAAAATTTCCAACATAGTTCCACCAATCACACAGTTCCTCATGACATTACCGCGGTTCACGAACTTCATATTTTGCACTAATTGTAATTTACAGGACCAGATCAAGAACAAACTTAATAGCTCATTGTTACAATCTATATCATTAATCAGTCTCTAGAGCAACAAAACACTCAGGGGATGATTACTGTTCCCTTGATTGACCTCATTTCTCAGTTCAATGGACCACAGGTTGGAGAGTGATTGCTTGTTTAACCCGTTTTTTCAGTTTCCTACAGAAAAAGGCTTATCGGTGCCACTAACTCATGTGCTTGCTTGGTTGACTACATTTGGCAGTGTTCAATGGTACAAAGGAGATACGATCCAAATCAATGACAGAGGCAACAAGGATAAAAGTCAGCAGCTGTTGTTTTGCCGACGGATCAGCAAATGTTGGCTCGCGAATTTACCTCTTATGTAATGGGCCATTTTCGATAAGTGTATAGGGAACAGATGTTCCTAACTCGGATGAAGTCCGTCTTCTTGAAGGCTCATCAGGTAGGCACAACACCCAAACTTCGGTTCTGTTATTTTCGGAGTCGTTGCAGGTAATCAGATGCCCGTTTACCGTTTATTAGCACACTCCACTAGTGGCCCAGGTCTCTAACATGGTACGCCTTTTCTCCCTATCCAAGAGAATTTTCGGCGCACGGCATTGGTTCACATGGCACTGTTTCTTCGGGGGAACAAACTGCCAGAGAACCAAAGACGACATTCTTCCTGGTTAGAAAATGACACATTTTGTCCTCCAAAGGCATTTGACGAATTCTACAGCCACTGCCTTATCTCATGACATGGTCAAAACCTCAAAATGATTTAATCTGGCTTCGGCTTGAGTTACAACACGTGAAAGTTACTCAGAATATCCAGTAGGATTAAGGAGTGAATAATAACCTATTATTGGTCAAGTTCATAAAAACTAAGATTTTGTTTCGACAAATACACTCATTTGCAAATCAATTTGGTTTTCACGGGAGACTCAAGTGTAGTTTCCTTCATGAAAATATACTGCGATATCTCGAATATCGTACCAACTGAAACATGAGGCGGCCTGTGTGCAGCACATTCAGTTGAAGAACATCATAAACGAGAGATACTCACAAGGTTGCTGAAAACTCTTCGACAGCCCACGACCGGTTTCGCCCTTCTTGGGGCTCATCAGGTAGGCGCAGTCCCCGAGTTTCCGTCAACCTTATGTTCTACTTGAACCCAAATTGGACTGATTTCGACAAATACACTCATTTGCAAATCAATTTGGTTTTCACGNAGGTTGACGGAAACTCGGGGACTGCGCCTACCTGATGAGCCCCAAGAAGGGCGAAACCGGTCGTGGGCTGTCGAAGAGTTTTCAGCAACCTTGTGTGTAGTTTCCTTCATAAGATTTTGTTGTTATGTTAGCATACCTCACTACACCAATAGTTCCGATTATGAAAAGCCCGAGCGCTGTCGCGCCGCCTTACAGGATTATATTCACTTGATCCTCACTGTGCTTTGTTGGAGACTGCAATATATGGTTGTCAGTTTATATCGACGCCGTTTCTATTCAGTTTTTTTACCGGAACTGACTGAGTGTCTGGCATCTCGAAGGTTAGCACCTAGGTTAGCACTAGGTTTCGTCCCTCTCCCAGTTTATTGTTCTTCCGCGATGATGCCTTCAAATGAACTATGGTTATGCTGCAGGATAGCTCCAGTGTTCAACACCGGTGAATAACATGCTCCCAGGACAATTATCCAAGCTTATCTTGCCGCTGCAACAGTATGTGCCTCTTCTCCATGTACGTGAGACTACCGAATCTTTTGGAGTATATACTATCGCGACGAGTTTCATTGCTGCATGCCGTCTGCTGTTGAAGATAATACACAACAGAATTTCAGTTAGCCAAGTTATAATCTCGTCGTCCCTCTTGAAAAATAATTGGCCATCCTGCAGTGTTTCTCTCGGTGAAAGTGTTGGGTTTACGGATCACGGCCTGACAAAAGGATAGCACTTATGCCGGGAAACACACGGTAAAGTTACGTTTGGAAGTCAAAGCGAGAAAAATTTAACTTTAGTTTGCGTGACAGCAACTGCAAATCAGTTTTCGAAAATAATATCAAGATAACCTAACCGTGTATACTGATAGAAACAATCAAGTTGCTTAAGTTCTTCATTGGTATTTTTTCTCGTTAACTGCAGTTTTGCACTTCAGGGTATATAGTGATGAGGAATGAGATTACTCCGTAAGAAAATGATTTCCTGAGACTGTACGAAGATCTGGATACACGTACTATTAATCATTGCGTCTGACAACACATTCGAGTAGTTCTTGACTTGAGCAGCTGCAAATTAGCGCGTTCATAACAAACCAAACCAAACCAAACTGGTTAACGGCGGTAAACCTTTGGTGTAAAGCTGCCACACAACCTATAGAGAGCACGAGAGCCAAAATAGCACCAAGTATCCGAAGCTTAAACCAAAATAATGAAGTTGGGAGTGAAATAGGAACATAAACTATGCGGCGAGTTCAGACTTTGGCCTGCGAGCCGCTTCCGACTTTTGTATACGGCCGACCACGCAGTTCAGAACCGTTTGTGAGAAACCCCCAAAAAAGCAATTCCCCTAAGAAAAGAACTATTTTGCACACCTGAAATTTAACACAGATGACCTTTGAACGAGTAATAAGTACAAAAGGAACACTTTCATCCCATTTATCTTCACTAATGAATTGTCCTCTCATGGGTTTTAAACTGGTTATTATCGAATGACAACGGACAAATACTCTTGCACGTTTTTCTTATTCTTTTCGAAATACAAAGTCCTAATTTCCTTGTTCCAAAGGACACTGAGAAGCCAGTTTGAACAAGCGGACGCTTAGTACCGTTGGACGGAATGGTAGTAGAAAAAGTGCACCACTAGAATTTACAGGGATTATACGGTTGCTCTATCAAGTCATAATGGAAACTTAAAAAGACAGGTGAGAGGGTCTTGCCTAAACATAGGGTTTCGATGTTGTTGGTCCCATTGAGAAAGTCACCATAATGTTAAAGTTTCACAACTGTTTAAATCGATCAATCAATTGATCAGCTATAAACCATGTACCATAGACACACTGGTTCTAGCTGCAGCAGTTTCGACCACCGGAAAACGGGACAGTGTGGGACATACAGCCAAGCCTTGGTTAGCTCGGGAACCGAGTAACTACGTATTGAAGGCGACAGCTTTGATGCACGAGCGCCAATGACTGCTCGATTGGGCCATTTCTGCCAATGTCATTAACCATTGGTGGTTCGAGTCCCGGGGTCCCTAAACAGGGAGGCGGCAGTTGCCGACCCGACTAAGTTTACTGGTTAGTGTTTTCGTACTTCGTTGCCCGGTCATACACTGTCCACCTCTCGGTCGCTTCCACTCAGCACAGGACTGGGCAAAAGGAGCTCTGTGAGGCAGATGGCATGCGGAGAATATGCCCTAACCATCGTAATCTATGAAGGGTGAGTAATTCACCCAACGTGAGAGAGCTACCTTTTCCTAAGACCATCTGACTTACTCATCCGATGTTCCCACCAGACCTGACCAGTGCTTCGGAGACACCGATGGTCAAACGCTGAAATCACCCGTATGTCCTCTGCGCGTAGGGGCCACGTTTCTGATCCATAAAGTAGTATGGATAGCACCACTGCAGTGCAAACTCTCCTTGACAGACAAACTGATATCACGTCGGTGTCATAGGTGTCGAAGGTTGACAAAAGCTGTCCTGGCCTTGCCGATTTAAGAAATAATCTCATCTCCAGCCAGTCCACCGAAAATTATACAGATGCCCAGGTAAACAAATTTATCTCCCATGTCTATTTGCTCGCCTGCAAGCATGAAGTGTGGGTTTGATCCAACCCAGTCTTGTAGCAGCATTTTACACTTTGCAGGTGTGAAGCACATGCCAAACCGTGCGGCAGAGTTATCTAGGTTATTTAAAATCATCTGCATTTTGGAAGGATATGAACCAAGGAGAGCAATATCGTCTGCATACTCAATGTCTGTGAGCGGACGTCCCGGGAGCATTTCGGCTCCCGAGGTTTCAGAGGCAGGCGGAGAAATTTCAAGCAGCATATCAATGACAAAGTTGAAGAGGAAAAGTGAAACAGGACAGCCTTGTCTTACCCCACTGGACGTGGTGAACTCGGGCGAGAGCTTCCCGTATACTCGTACGCGTCCATAGGAGTTCGCATACAGTGCCCTCATAGAGGATATAAATTTGGAAGGGACATCTTTGATTGCCAGACACTGCCAAAGTTTCTGGCGATCGACAGAATCAAAAGCGACTTTCAAATCAAGAAAAACGACAAACATGGGACGTTTGAGGTAGTGTCGCTGTTCAAGAACTTGTCTCAAGGTAAAGATGTGGTCGATGCATCCTCAACCAGGGCGAAACCCGGCTTGATTCTCACGAATCTGTCACTCCGGATAATCCATCAATCAGCGCAAAATAATCCCAGAGAGCACTTTCGATGAGACGAATACCAGGCTGATACCACGATGGTTTTCACATGACGTTTTTGTGCCCTTTTTGAAGACTGGGATAACGGTTGAGAAGCTCCATTCGGCTGGTATTCTGTTTTCGTTCCAAATCTTCTGCAGTATGGTCGTCAGACTGTTCACCAGGGCCTCGCCACCTTCTTTGAAGAGCGCGGCGTGCAGACCATCAGGGCCAGGTGCCTTGTCACGCTTCAGGATTGATCACAACTGTCTGAAACAGGGTGGCGCACCAGGAACATGGTGTAGCTCCGTAATGGAAGTGGCTGGCGAATCCCGAGAGTCGTGAAGGACAAAGAGCTTCGGTGGAAAGAGTTACGGGTGAAAATACCTCAAAACGTCCGACTGTCATATCCCAAGCGTTAGATTTCTATAAGATGGAAATCTACGCTGGTGCAGAAACGAGGGAAACACCGGTTGTTGACCACGACGTGGACTAAAACACTTGCATGAAAAAAGATATCCTCGAGGGCTGGCTCAAATGGTGGGGCAACAGTGTCGAAGGACAAGAATGAGAGATCAATGTGAGATCAATTCAGTGTATGTTATGATTAGCAGTAGACCATAATGAGGCAGGTGTTTTCCCCACCTATTTCTCGCTGCATTCGCTTGAGTCGCATACCATCCAGAAAGTTTGAATGGAATATCAAGTTGACCCATGTCTCTGTTCCGTGTCTAAGCTTGTTACAACGTGTGGCATGTGTGATCATAAAAGAAGTGAGCTGTCTGAAACAGTTCTGCTTTAACCAGATCAAGTGATTGTGGGCAGCAGAACAACCTCAAGACCTACAGGTAAATCATGATTCTAATGTTGTGCCATTTGAATAGCGTAAACTATGTGGTATTTATGATTAACTCTTATAGCAAACTCATCAGCATGGGAGATCAGAGCGAACTTCGAGTGAATCTCTCGTTTATGCCTACATTTACCTGATGGACCTCAAACAGAGCGAAAGCGGCAGTGGGTTGTCGGTCATCATCTTCATCATCAGCTGTAAGAACCGCGTATTTACCGTACAGTGGTTATAGCTGCCACAGTTTCGTTCACCGATGATTTGGGGAGATGGGGTAAGTAGCTGCGCATTGGAGGCGGGAGCTGATATAATTGATGCGTAAATAAGGGTTGTCAGTGGACTCTTCACTGGGGAGATTGGGAGGGGAGCTGGGCATTAAAGGCAATAGCTTGGATGCACGAGCGCCATTGAGGGCGCGACTGGGTTATGTCTGACAATGTCTCCAACTACTGATGTGTCCCGTTTCGAGATCCCCATCCAGGAAGACGGCAATGACCAGCGCAGCTGAGTTTGCTGGTAATGGCCTTCATAGTTCGCTGCCAAGTCATTGTTTGACCTCCTCTGGCTCGTTTCCAACCTTCACGTGGTTGTGCGAAAAGAACCCTTCGAGGAAGTCGGTCAACTGGCATACGGGGTATGTGGCCAAGCTAGCGCAACCTACGGAGGGTCACCAGCTCATCTATCGTGGGCGAGTTATTTCTTCCGAATACCATTCGATATACTTCAGCATTACTGATCCGGTGTTCCCACCAGACTCGGACAATGCTCCGAAAACATCGACGGTCAAACACTGAAAGTCTTTTGACGTCCTCAGCGCGCATCGGCCAGGTTCCTGACCCGTGTAATAATATGGAACGCAACGCAGCATTGTAAACTCGACCCTTGACGGACAAACTGATGTCACGACTACGCCACATGTGATGCAGGTTCACAAAAGCTGATCTGACCTTCCCAATCCGGATGGGAATATCACCTTTCGCGAGACCGCCGAGACTAAAACAGCTAACCAAGTAAACAAATTTATCTACTACCTCAATCGGCTCATCTGTAAGCATGAGGCTAGGGTTCGAGCCTGTCCAGTCTTGCAACAACACTGTACACTTTTCAGGTGTGAAGCGCATGCCAAACCAAACGCAGAATTATTTAGACTATTTAGTATTGTTTGCATTACCACGGCGTCAGATCCAAGAAGAGTTGTGTCGTCTGTGTACTCCATAGACCTTCATACGTCCGCTGGAGTTGGTGTACAGCGCCTTAAGGAGGGTCAAGAATTTATGGAGAACATCTTTGCTCCACAGATATTGCCATGGTATCTGACGGTTCACAGAGTCAAAGGCAGCTTTCAAGTCAAGGAAGACAACCATTGTTGGGCGCTGAAACAGTGTCGCTGTTCCAGAATCTGTCGGAGGGTGAAAATGTGATCGACGCATCCTCTTGCAGGACGGAACCCAGCTTCGCTTTCACGGGTGTTTCTCCCTGGGTCCAGTCAACCTTCAAAGGATAAGACCATAGAGGGCCTTCGATGCGACAGCTACCAGACTTACGCCAGTGATTTACACACAGCGTCCGCGTACCATTTTTGAAGACAGGGATAACTGTCGACATGCCTCATTCTGCAGGCACCTTCTCTTCGCTCCATTTGCACTAACACGCTTTGTTAGACGGGTCACCAGGGGTTCTCCGCCTTCTTTGAACAGGGCTCGATACTGAACGTCCGGTCCTTGTGCCTTCGCACGAATATTTCGTACCTTATTTCTTCTCCCAACGGGCAATTAAGGTTTAAATTCCATTCGCCTGTATGCACCATCTCCAGAGGCTGTGCTGCAGGAGGTCAGCTGGACTGTTCTTCAAGATGTTCGACCCAACTTTCTAGTGGACGTTTTTGCGAGTGAAATAATGAGCCGCCTTTTCACTTATCGTTTCACTGACCGTTGCTTTCCATTACCTTTACCATTACCATACCATACCATTAGCATTCTAATTACGAATATAAAATATGCTTTTGTCTCTCTCGCACTCTCTCTTTCCCAAAATGTATGATTTTACCCAAAAATCGGGTTCAATGCTCCTCTGGGCTGTTTATTACGATAATAGCTCACTTGTATATAGTTCCCAATTATTGTGTGGTTCAACTACATCTTCCAAAGGAGCGATCGGCATTAGTGAAAAAAGTCCCGTTCAGCTCTAACGCACTCAAGAAATACAGGTTATCAGTAGAAAGAACGGATAGTCATAAGTGGCTATCTTTAAACCGATTACCAAGTTCTAAAGGATAGTGACGCATTCATCCCTCAAACAATCGACGAAAACCTTGAGTGAATTTGTCAATCTCCAGTCAAAATTAGCCAGGGATGAGGTGCATACCTTATAAAGCGCCACCGATAAAAGAATCTGACAAGGGAAATCAGTGTTTTGCGTACTCAGCTTGCTAGATTCGTACCACACAACTTATGTGTGCATCTTAAATGCCGCGCAACTGGATTCCATCTATACGACCCTAGCTGACGAGTGTGGTTCAGGAATGGCCAGAAGACCGGTCCATTTTGATATAAGTAATGGTCGAAGTAACGTAAACTAAGGTCCATATGTCGGTCAAAAGTCTCATCTCTATAACCCATTGTGAGAATCAAAAGTATTTCCGCGTGTGACTTCCAAAAATAATATGATCATCTGGGTCGAGTTAACTTCAATGGGATTTCACGGTTCGAATGTGTTCTTTCTTTTCGATTCCACTGAGAAACCTATTCTGTAACGTTACAGTTAGTATAAATTGTTCCCTTGATACCAAGTGAGCAATACCAAAGTCTAGACTGTTGCGAGAAGCGAGTCAACTACCGGATAGAACTTTAGGAATTAGAGAATCAGTTAGTTTAGTCGGGCTAATAACTCGGCGAAAAAGTTCGAGAAGCATGCATTTTTTGTAACCGTAGACATCGAATTCATAGCCTACAGACAACTTACCACTGATCTTTGAGCACATCCAAACATATGACACCTGTCGCGCTGCTAATATTGGGGTGCCAAATCCGTGTGAGAAATTTAACCTTTGGAGGAACGAAAGGGTAATTTGACGGAATGATGATTTCAAGTTGGAATTTTGCGCCATTGTAAGGAGTATCTGGTGGTCCATTAATTACACCTTGGAGGTGCATAATGTCGTCACCGCTAGGTTTGATCTCGATCTGATTTTGCGCAACCTAAAACAATAAAAACCAATGGTTACACAAGTTACAAATAATCAAAAGGCGACGGCTTACTGAGGAGTTGATCCCAACATGTAGTAACCCTCCATTATCTACTACAGGCGAAAAATCTGCCAAAGGACACTTTAAAAAGGTAAAACGCTATCCAAAATGCCAAAAGATGCCAGATAAGAATCAATTACCCCGAACATTAAGTGTTTTTCGAACGTCCAAAACACCCATCGGATAGAAATTAAGCGAAAGACCATAATCTCATGCCTACAATTATCTGTTCAGAAGTGCACGGGACCAGCACAGCAGGCGGGAACGTGCTACCAATGGAACGAGGTAGACTTACCCTTTTACACTGGCCTATGCAACAGAAGTAACTAAAGAAAATCAGTGTCACAGACATCACGGAGATGTGCTTAGCTCGATAAGTAGAAATTCTGGGGATGCACCTTAAGTCTTTAGGTTGGTGATTCATTAAATGGGTAGACTGACAGTGAAACCGCCGCCTGACCCAAGGTAGCAGAGTGACTTCGAATGACTCCCGTAACGTGTGCATTCAGGGGGGGGGTTCGCTCGTGTGGATGCATGTTGGCCAGATTTTCGAACTGGATATAACCTCCACTGCAGCTAGGAGGTGTATTTCTCAAGCCGTCCATGTTTTGCACACAATATTACGGATGTGTTGGTTGAAATTGCTAGATAAAAAAACCCAATTATCCCGGGAAAACTCGTTAAGAGGCTGTTTAATAAACCATCTGCATGCGGTGTGGAAAAATTTAATTGTTTGGTTGGTCAGTGAAAAACCATTTCGAAAAGGGAATTGTTGAATCCCCACGCTCGCCAAAAGACATGCGATTTCGCCTCAACAGGCGACGCCGGAAGGCATTGTTTGTTATATGCATACCATCGTTGGGACAACCTCCGCACGTTCCAAAAACAGTAGTAAGATCCACTCAGAGACCACCCACCAGACAACCATCTCTACCAGCCAACCAGAATCCTCACGAAAGATTCCCTATCTCAACCAACGGGAAACTGAGGATAGACTCCTTTCTGGGTAGAGCGAGCATGGAATGCTGGAATCTGATTGCCAACCAAAAACCAACCGTTCAGTTGTAACACCCTTTCGGTGCCTAGCTGCCATGCCACCCGAAGGAAGTACGAGGGCTGGAATACTGCCAGGTTGCCCAAACCCAGACAGGGGAAGTCGAGAGGCAGAGGTCGGGTTCGAACCACGGACCTCCCGGTCGATAAACTCGCGCTTTAACCACTAAGTCATCTCGGTACCTCCCCGTCACACTTGATTCACATACCAAAACTGCCCTGTTCACATCTGCATTGTTCAGAGAAAAAGTGCGCTAACGCAAGGGGGAAGACAGCGAAAGTCTGGGTGAAATCAAAGGACTTGCTTACCTCAAGATTCATAGCAGACCCCTGAGAATCCTATTTTTTTAGGAATAAACCTCCCGTTTTAGGGTTATTGATTAGAAAGGATGGAACACAGGCCCATACACCGAATGCCCAGCGTAAAGCTGTGTGGCTTTCAAGGAATCTTCCGCGTACTCTTCATGCTCACGTACATCCCTAAATCAAGGCAACCGGAGTTTGAGCACAACTATACTATGTGTCATGGGGAGGATGAGAGCTGTTTGAGAATAATAACACAATCGTTCAGCTGTGACACCGTTTTGGCTCGCAGCTGCCATGCATCACGAGGGAAGCACTAGGGCCTAGACAGGAGCATTCGGGATGCAGAGGGTGGTTCCGAACCACGGAACTTCTGGTCAGAACATAATGAATCATCAAATGGCGTACCATTGGACCACCAGCAACTGAACAGCAATTATATATATATATATATATATATATATATATCAGTAAGTTTCATCAGAAAAGCTCTCTCCCGATTATCTAGGGAATCTTTAAGGCTATCTTCACGCTCCATTCCAAACGATAAGGACTTCAAACACTGTAAGAACCATGACCGGTTTCGTCCCTTTT
Organism: Opisthorchis felineus; assembly: GCA_004794785.1. NCBI lineage: Eukaryota > Metazoa > Platyhelminthes > Trematoda > Opisthorchiida > Opisthorchiidae > Opisthorchis > Opisthorchis felineus. The sequence continues at coordinate 259,421 of SJOL01006490.1, forward strand.
GAGGTTCATCAGGTAGGCGGAGTCCCCAAATTTCCGTCAACCCTATGCTAAATGTGAATCCAAATAGTACACAATTCGCGGACTACATTTAATCGCGAGCTAATTTAGTTTTAAAGATATTCTGCCGGGATTCAGTTGAGTTCCCCAGTAAAACAAAACTGGTGTGCAAATGGGTGTACCTCGTAAATTTCGTAAATGTTGGGCTTAGAACATAGGGTTGATGGAAATTCTTGGAGTATGCTTACCAGATGAGCCCCGAAAAGAGCGAAACCGGTCGCTGGATGTCGAAAAGTCTTCAGTAACTCTATGAGTAGTGTTCCTTCAAGAAAATGAGCTGCAGTATTTGGAATATCTTACCAACTGAAATATGAGGCGGTCTTTGTGCAGTACATTCAGTTGATTCTACTTTTAAAGCCGAATTAGTTTGCAACAGAGTCTGTGAAATTCATTCCACCGCACTAACGAACTTGAAATCCCCTAGATCGTGCTTCCGAGATAGATGCTGCTATAAAAGGAACACTTTAGCCCCCAATATCTGATCAGGTATATCGGACCGCCTCCAGTTAAGTGGGCTCAGCAACAAGTAATACGGAACCGCACTATCCCCGGAAGGTCATTCGGACAGTTGTACAATCATCTGATATTTCGACGCTAGACCCACGAGTAACATCCCATATCATCGTGACGTGTTGAGCGAGTGATCAGATTTAGTATCTTCGTCTTCATCAGTGGCAGCAGTGCCAGGTGAGAAAAACGATATTCAATGCCGTACAACCGTGCCAATTCATTTCAATAAAGCCCTAAAACAGAAAGAAATGAGGTAGGAAGGGGGACTAACGGCTAGCCTATCATAAATATCCGAGGAGCCTACACCTCCAGCACTCAGTCAGACGATCTGGATACAAACTGACAGCATGAACGCCACTGACATGTTAGCCACCATCGTTTAGTGTCTCCAGTCAAGCTGAAGGACGGTCACCTGGACCCCATTTTGGAAAGCGAACACCACCAACACCACCGACGTTTCGTAACACTTTTCATTCCCTTCTGTCAAATCGACTGTCCGCCTGTGAGTTTCTGCCACTCTGAGGTAGGCGCGGAAAGCACTGTTTGGTTCACCAAGCGATAACTCGACATGTATAACACATGGCCCATCCGCCTTAGGTTGCTGGACATACTATCTGAGGGAAGTACCGTCTGCTTCACCAAAGACCCGTTTCCTGATCACCTCATCAAAAATTCCTGCTTTCCTTCCGATTCCAGCTATAATTCTGAGATATCAGTGGTCAAAGACCTGAAGATGTCTAAATAATAATCGCCCAGCTGTAATACCCCTTCGGTGCCTAGCTGCCATAGCGCTTGAAGGAAGCACGAGGGCTGGGATACTGCCAGGTTGCCCAAGCCAAGACAGAGGAAGTCGAGATGCAGAGGTCAGGTTCGGGATACCTTCCGGTCAGTCTGATATACGCGTCCATTGAGATCTAGTGATATGCCTTTTTGAGAATAAAAGTGGCGCAAACTGGCAGACGCAATTTTGGTCCCGAAAGTTCGTCTGTTGACTCCATCTATCACATCATCGTCAGAGCTAAGGAAACTTCCGAGATACGTATGGGGCTCCATAACTTCCAGTGTCACTCCTTGAAGTCTTAGAGGCATGTCCAAGGGTTGTACGTCCCACCACATGGCTTTAAAATGTGAGCGCGAAGCCCACACCTTGCTCAGATTTTCTTATAATGCTTACGTTTCCTGCTATGCTTCAAAAATTCAAACAATGTCGTCTGCATATTCCAGGTGAATAAAGTACTCCGTCGGAAAGTTCTGAACACCAGAGTTTTGGAGGTCTTTTGGTGTTCGCCTCACCACTTCACCACTGAGGAAATTAGACAAAAATGGAGAGAGCGTGCACTCCCGTTGGACACCATGCTGGTAGGAAAGCGTTGAGAGCTCCCCATATGTGAATACAGACCGCACATATTCACGAAATTATGCGCAAGCATGTTGAAAGGAACCAACCGGTCGACAGAACTGAATGCACTCTCGAAGTCAAGGAGTACCAAGATTGTAGGGCGCCCACACGTAAACCGTCGCTTTAACACTTGATGGAGTGTAGTGCACACAGCCCGTTCGTGGCCGGAATCCTGCTTGCTTTTCTCAGGTCTTCATTTCACACACCTTACGACGAACAAGCAACGCAGAGTCTGGTTGCAATGGGGGTCAAGCTAATTCCTGTGACTACCACTGTGAGCACCCCTTTTGAAGATGAGCACCAGTATCGATTCATCCCCGATGACTGCGACGGCCTCTTTCGCCCAGATAGAGGTAAAGAAGTTAGACAAGTACCGACAGAAGACTTCACCTCCACTTCTAAGCAGAGCGGATGGGAGTTCGTCAGAAGCAGCAGCTCGATGACGTTAGAGGGACAAAAGGCATTTGCTTATTTCCGATTTCACTGTTTATGGCCCTGAAATCCGTACACACGTATCGCCCAACGGTTGACCATGACCACAGTCAAATTATTCAATATGGTCGAAGCACTTTTAAAACCGAAGAGTCTGGTGCTCAAAAGGCACCTGCTGTGCGCAGCCGCATCAGGAGTCGGACAATTGAGTATTACTTCCTGTGCCATCGGGCGAGGCCAGCACTCTGCAGCTAAGCGGGTTAGACTGTTGAGCCATTGACTCCGGGAAAGTTCCCTCAAGAAAACCATAATAACCACTGCCTCGTGGTTCAGACTTTTGAGTTCGAGGTCAGGGTAAGGGTCACCGAACAAAACCCTAGATCCTCTTAGTTGTGGGTCAGAATTTTGAGTTTCCAAAGTGCGTACTCTATGTCAAGTTAGGCAACAGGTAACTCTTGCTCAGACCTTATTCCCCCTTCGTATCGATGCATGTTATGTGCCCGAGACATGCATACAAGACCCCAGCTCTATCACTCATCTCAAACCGCCCTGGGCGAGCCCAGATTCCTCGGACTTTACTGATCGTGTGCGACGGTTCGTGGTATCTACGGTGTGTGAATGGTGCTTAGCCCCAGGGATGAATGCGTCTCACTGGAAGGGATTCGAGTCAATAGTTGTCTTTGCACCGCTGGGCTGACTGGCTCAATCAAGATCTATGCATCTCAAAGAGGCAAACAGTTTGTTGTCAGCATACGCTCCGATAGACCGCAGCTCTGAAGCTGAGAAAGCAGCCTCTATAGAGATTTGTCACGGTTACTCCGGTCAATGAGAAGCACAGATGTCGTGATTCTGACAGGTAATATGAATGCTCAGGTTGGCACGCTAAGTACTGAGGGAGCCCATCATGGCGGCCGATTTGGGATTGACTTTCACTGCACAGGTAATAGAGAACGGCTTCTCCAGTCATGTGTTGAACACCACTTGTTACTAGTCAGCACAAACTTTCAAGCAACCGCTCACACCATGTGACTTGAAGACGAACAAAGACAGACTAACCATGGACTCAGTTGGACCATGCGGCAATCAGTTACTGCAGAACATCTGTGTAGCTCACCAATATCGAGTTGAGTCGACTGAGTAGCTGCCAGAACTCGATAGGCACAATGGTGATTTGGATAACTGGAGAAAGGTGAACTAGGCCATGATCATTATCTTTTAGACCGTCTGCCCGACGACGCTCACACACCCGAATGAACACTGGATCTCGTCACAATCAGCAGCTCTGGTTGAAGACAGGAAACCTACACCAGCAACGAACGACTATGATGCCGTGCGCAGATCTCTAAAACGCTAAATAATGAAGAGCTTAGGGATTGGCAAAGAGCGCCCGTGAATCGCAAAAGCCCGGTAAATGGAGAAAGCTTTTGCAACGTGGAACAATTGCACCCTATTCTAGCTAATCCGATCAACTGGTCCTAGGGTGGGTGTTAGTGAAACCATCTCCGAAAAGGACAGGACCTCAATCCATTTACAGAAACGTCGTCTTGAACGATGGGCTGAAAACTTTGAAGAACAGTTCAGCTGGCACCTGTCAACTCAACCCCTGAAAGGACCGAATGAACCCGAGTGGAACACGGACATCAGTCCACCATCGTCAACGGAAGTCCAGCGTACAATCTCATTGGTTCAGTGCAACAAAGCACCTGGTCCATATGGTTTGCGCCCTACCCTCTTCAAAGAAGGTGGCGAATCCGTCGTGGCTAACCTAACGGCTCTTCTGCAAAATGTCTGGAATGAGGAAAACGTTCCAACAGAATGGAGCGCCTCGATGGTGATTACCATATTCAAAAAGGGTAAAGGACAATGTGCAAAACCCACCGGGACATTAGCCTCGTGATCATCGATCCCAAGGCATTATCCTACGCAGGACGATCCACCATTAGGAGAGTCAGATTCAAGAGAAACAAGCTGGGGTTCGTGCTGACAGGGGTTGCACCAGTCATGTCTCCGACTTTGCGCTACTCCTTCTGACGACCAACAATGATCGTCTTTTTCCAACCCAGATAAGCTTCTGACTCCGTTTATCGCCAGAGAGTTGTGGTGTCTCGCTATGAATGGTGTCCCTATAAATTCGTTTCTTATAAAAAGTCAACATGCCCCTCTCGTAGACGTGTCTGTGGCAAATTCTCTCATGAGTTCATCAAATTCATAGATGTAAAACAAGGGTGTCTTTTGTCGCCCTTCCCCTTTAACTTCGTAATAGACATGCTGCTCGAGTCTTCTTTACCCACCTCTAACACGTCGGGGAGTGGAATACTCCCGGGGAGTTCCCTTACGGGCATTGAGTATGCCGATGATATTGCACCCCTTGGATCAAACCGTTTAGAAATGCCTACTACTTTAAGTAACCTAAGTCACTCTGCTGCATAGTTCGGTATGAAATTGGCATCCGTAGAGTGTAGTGTTGCTGCAAGACTGGATGGGAGCAAACCCGGACCTCATGCTTGCAGGTGGACCGGCCCGTGTGGTAGACAAATTCGTTTACCGGGCCAGCTGTGTAAGTCCCAGCCGACTGGTGAGAGATGAAATCACTTCCGGAATTGGGAAGGCCAAGGAAGTGGTTGCTTACCACCGATATTTGTGGCGCTGACGTGACATCCGCTTGATTGTGTACAATATCACGGTCCTCTTTATGGATCGGAGACTTGGCCGCTGCTGGTGGAACACCTTCGAGGCCTCTCTTTGTGCCTTCGGAGCATTGTGCGAGTCTGGTGGGAACGCTAAATCAGTGGTGCTTATGGTTTCCGGGGAAGTTCATTCTCCCTCAATAGACCAGCTGGTCACACTCCACAGGTTACTCTGGTTAGGCCATATATTTCATATGCCAGAGGATGTGTGCCTTGGAGAGCCCTATTCGCCCAGCCTTGTGTCAGATGGAGACGACCCAGAGGCGGTCAGCTCTAACCACTTGATCCATCTCGCTCCGGGACGAGACAAACCAATGGTTAGTGACCCTGAAGGATACGGTTGTGTAGGCCAATGGCGGTCCTACATCAAATCTACCGCCTTCACTGCGTAGCTCCCATTTGCTGCCAAACTGGACACAACAGATCCACTTGTCGCCAATGCACAGATTGGGCCATCACCCCCAATGCATGGCTCTCATTTCTTTCTCCTCCTTCTCAGTGAACAAAACTGTACCGGCGGGAATCATCACATTCGGTGATGGTTTGAACTAACTGTCTGAATGACTCGTCCAGTTGTGCTGTACTCTCGTAAAAAAGTGTGCTCAGGTAAAGCCTTCCTCGCTCGTTCCAATGTGGTCAATCGGTATCGGCGGTTGAATAAGAAAAGGGGGTGATACCTCGGTGGGAGCTGCGCTGAAAACTGATGCTCGACAGAAATGGTTTGTTACTGAGAGAGATGCGGTAAACGTTCTCCGTTGTCCATGCGCCCAACACCAGCAGTGTCAACCTACACTGCTCTTGTTGGGCCAGCCTGAGAGTTCATACCCCCGACTAATGTCACGACGTCTTGTGCTATTATACCTGTGTTGTATTTAGTACATGGTAACACTAGTACTCTGGTTAGATAAAGCTTTTATGACATTTCGCCACTTCAGCTGCATATGAGAAGTCTTACGAAGCGACTTCCGCACCCAATGTCGGTGCGACTCTCTCGCCAAATCTCTGATTTGTCTGTCACGCTGCTGCGTGTGAAGGGCCTAAAATTCGCCCCACTGGGCGTCCTAAAGGGCATTTAACGGAAATATAGTGGGTGACAGCATTCTTAGATGATCAGCCTTCTTTATATTTGCCAGCCTCTCAAAATCATGAATTTCCTATGTGAACCGGGCAATAGACACCTATGACACCTACGCGTGGTCTGTAAATTCGATGAACACTCAATGCTACCGACGTCCTAGATCCTTAACACACCAAGCAGGCCTACCTGCATAGGTCTAATCTCACCACACTGCGGTCCGTGTAGTGTCGAAGATTCGCGCTTTCGGATAGAAAGTACCGATAAAGCGATGAAAATATGTGAATTGAAAAAAAAACAGTGCAACCAACTTACCTCATCGCTCCGGAGTAGTTCGGCAAGCTCCTTCTGAATACGCTTGGCCGCTATGCTGGACATAGCGGGCCCTGACAACCACCGCAGTCAGCGTTCGGCCCAACTGTCTAACCGCAACTGTGTGAATACGGGATTCTGATTGGTCCAAGATAGCGGTTGCATGGGCCCAACGGATTTCTTGCGAATCCAATATAACTGATCCACGTTGAGCAGCCGTAATTTAGCACCAATAGTGTCGGTAAACTGCTGGAGCTGGTGCGGGCATTAGCCATCCTGTTGGGATTATGGAATGTGCAGTGGACGCTGTTCACACAAAGCAGATGAGAGTGCATAAAGGCGAGCGGCAATGGTAGTTATGGGAATAGAAGAGGTTATCTTCCGGTGTTTCGGTTTTTTTATTTACTCCGCTCTTCTGCTCTTAACCCTCGCTTACCCTTCTCCCTTTTGTTTTCGCTTTGATTTTTTATTATATAGAGGTCTCAATATAGGGCAAGAAAACGGTGGAAACCAACAAGGGGCTGTTACACATTTGAGCAAGGTGTTTGTTCCACAGCTGTCCACTAACCTGACAAAGCCCGTGTCAGTCATAAGTCGGTACTTCACAATGGACTGGTGGGCAGCTGGGTGTATTGTTCATTCAGCCTATATTTGAAGGTAGTGTTTTCTGGTAAGTGTTTTCTCAGCCGGGAGCGTGTTCTAGGCTGGCAAAACGCCTATTGTGAAGAATTTTTCCCGCATAGTTAAGGGCCAAGCCGATGGTTTAGAGTGGAAGTGGCTCCTTAAGTGTGCTTATATTCTAGGAGTGAACAGCTGTTTGCGTAGGTGCAGGGAGTTTCACATGATTTTGTCCATTTGGGTAGTGCCTGCAAGAAGCGCTTGACTTGCAGGGCTGTAAACATTAAGCCGTTTATGCTCTTGCGCAGAGGATTCACTCGCTTGACCTCAGAAGATTCTGAGGCCTTGCGCTTCATCCACACAAATGGTGGAATATCCACTTTGAATAGTGTGGGGCCGACCCGGATGCTTCCGTACAGTCCGAAGAAGCTGGATTTGATCGACTACGTCTCAGAAATATTTGTTTTACTTCACATTGGGAGGCTTGATCACTGAAATACTCGTGCCTCTCCTGTCTCGCTCCTTTACTTCCCTGTATTCCGCAATTTAAGGCGTACTGTCACGTGAAATACAGGATCCCATTCTCTCTGGCGTCCCCCGTTGTGTTTTGCTCATTACCTTCAAATTGTAACCGTTTGATCCTGCTCCAATTTGGCATGTTCTCCGCAAGCTAAAAAACCTTTCAAAAGCACTTCGCCGTTCCTAATGTTTACTGCGTTTAAATCGTACCAGTTTTGCATGACCTCGTCTGTGTTGGATAATGCCCATTCTTTATATGACTACACCGCTTCCAAGCATTGCTGGGTAACAATAACCAATGTCAGTCGTACCTTTACTCTGATTGTACCATTCTGAACATGCCTGACGGTATGCCACACAGCAGTTGGGACTGAGTGTTAGCAATATCAGTCTCACAAAAGTTCCTTTAGCCAGTAGATCACTGATGCATGATGAGTTTAATTCACCGGAGGCGAATGTCCACAAGACCCACACACCCCTGGAGGGGGCCAGTGAGTCGCCACCATATTGGTGTCATAAGTCAGTGGTGTTATATTTTTTGTGTTGAATCTAAGCTTGTTTTCAGTCAAGTCACTCAGGCCATATTGCGGCACTGGATTCTATTTTTATTAGAAAACATTATAGGACTTTATTGACCAATGTAGGGGAGCACTATAAAAATGGGCCCAATACTTACTGGGGGGGGGGTATGAGTACCTGAAAGAGTTTAACCTCCACAGTGACCAAGCCATACCGTCAAAACGTTCCCTTTGTCAGCTCACGAGGGGAGCATCAAAGTCGGGTGTCGGATTTGCTGCCCTGACTAGAAAATATCGTCATGATCGACGAATTTTAAGGAGAAAAGGCGAAATGCAACAAAAACCGGGAACGGGCAAATCGGGAAGATGGATAGATACCAAAAAGGATTTGGGCATCTGGCTCTCTTCAAACATTCCCTTCTCACTGCACCATGAGAAATCGGCCCAAAAGGCACTTGCCGTTCTACGGATGATTAGGCGCCCCTTCTCCCATGGTAATCGCATGAACTTCCAAATACCCTATGCGGCCTACGTCAGACAACTTCTTGAATACGCCAACCAAGTTGTCTGCTCGGGGCGCCCGAAGGACGTAACCCTCACTGAGCGTGTCCAGCGAGCTGCTACGAAAATGGTTGCCGGCCTTAAATCCGTAGACTACGAAATGCGTCTCACAGCGCTTGAGATTTTTCCCTCGAGTATCACCGCCTCCGAGAGGACCTAATTCTTCCTAATCCCCTGTTTGAAAAAGGTTTGGCCAACAGGTTTTTCACCGTTGAGCCAGCGAACACACTGTGGGGACATGGTAAGAAGATTTTCAAGCTCAGAGCGAACACTTTTATTAGGTAAAATTTTTTCTCATTTATTGCAGTAGCTGCGTGGAACAACCTTCCTCCGACGGTTTTCTACGCTCCTTCTAGAACCCAGTTCAAAGCACTATTAGACACTTTCTTATGCAAGTCCTCGTGCTGGCAAACATACTGCCACGCGCTGAGTACTAAAAAAGCAGTGCTACACCCTTTTCTCGTTTGTGCCTTTCAGGTGAACGACAACCGCTGAACGGCAAGGGCAAAACCGACCCGGGAAACCTGTGCAAATGCCTCGATCCAGTGTATCAATCCGTGAATCCGTGAACCCAGAAGCCCCAGAGATGCTATCCAAAAACCGAAGGGATGTGAGATATGCAGACCACAACGCAGCACAAACTGCGAGCGGTTACTGAGATTGCGAGTAGTACATGCGTTAATTAGCTAATCAGATGAGTGGGTATCAAATACTCTTCGAGAACTATATAAACGCAGACCGGTGAGGAGGAAATACCTACTCTACTCCGCACTGACAACATCTCTTCGACTGAGGACGAAAAATCTGCCAGCTAATCACCAAGCTCGGTAGACGGATCTCCAGCTACTTGATCAAGCACCAGAACTTTTGACTGGATTGATACTCGAGTTTGCTGGTGAGCAATCAGTGGCAAAGCCGATATGAATTAGGAGGGAGTAGATGTGGGACGGTAAGAGCTAATAAGATGACTGCGAGAGCCTTTCCGCTTCTTACCGACTTTACGAATTATTTTGCTTATTTGGGGACGTTTTTTTATGGTTTATTCCCCCTCAAGTTTTCCCCTTTAGCAGAGCAGATAGGAAACGCATAATAGGAGTTCTCTGTTTGCTTTTTTTTGCCGAAGAATCAGGTGAAAGTGACTCTACGGTGCTTCCCGTTGACTGGAAACCTGGCCTAAAGAAGTCGCCTGAATGTCTCTTCTGGGTAGTTTCCAGATGCTGGGGTTTGGGTCTGGCTAGCCAGGAATACCTGCCTGAGTGTTCATGGTGTAAGGAGGAAGGCCTTTCGCTGAGAAGTCGTTTATTACCAAACACTAACTAAGCAGCTTCTAATTATTGGACAGGTAAGTAAACATCCCATATGCACATAGTTTTCAAAAGCTGAACATTCTCACGCATCCCCTTAAGCTTTCATGGATATTCATTGACTATCACGCAGTTGTAAACGACCACTGCAAAGCAGTCCCACAAGTTCCGTAATAAACTTCACCTTCCATTAGACACGGGGCAGAGCTTCGAGAAGACCACAGACTATCCGCATGCATCATCAGTGGTATCCTCAGTCACACTGGGAGCACAAGTTTAGCTGGTAATGAACCCCTTTCTGAGTCCCCGGGTGATAGAGAAGCCGTGTGCGTTTGTGTTCCACTGCATTGTTCCGTTGCATTGTTGGTGATATTAAGGGTACTTCCAAAATATCAGATTCCGAATGCATCTTGTCTAGTAGGCAGGCTTTGAACACGTACGCACGCCATAGTGATAAATTACGTGACAATCAGCTTCCGGATTGTACAGAAATTCCAGCGAGACAATATCTTCTGACAGCAGCTCATCTTTCCTCTGAAAGTCGGATAGAGCGCAGTGGCTCTTTATTACCGGCATGTGCTGGTTACATTATAACACATGAACAAGTTTTGGATCCAGTGCTGGATCCTGCAGCAATTTATTTATTTTGATTTATGATACCGCTCTTACCATAAAGTTCTCATCTTTGCGCTAGCCCCTGGATTATGTGAGTAGGGTTCCGGCGATCCCCATTCAAGAAAATTAACCCAAAGGAGTTTCACCATCGGCTTTGCTGAAGGTCCTGGGAAGGTCCGAGTTTGGTTCGTCGTTCGGAACAGAAGTGTCGGCGGGGGCGTCAAGCCACTTGTGATGGTTGACGGATTAGTATTGTTTGGATGCTAATTTGTGAACCCCCGTTTATCGCCGCTTCATTCCTTTCACGGAACCCTTTGAGGTCAACAGAGGGTTATCAAAATACACAACGGGACGTTCGTTAGTAAAGGCTGTAGGAAGACAGCAGCTTTCTCGATGGCTAGTCAGTGTAAATTTGATAGACAGGCCTGATACATGTTGCTTGCTCCTGATCAGATTATTCAAACATTTGTAGAATTACCTGGGATTGACTTTTGCACGGGTTGACGACCAAAGCTGAAAATCTTATTTTGCCGCGCTCTGGCAATGTTCTTGTTCCTTAATTTCTCGTACATTGCACACGTGAGTACCTGCAAAGCGGAATAAGTTCCATACAACCACGTTTATAAGCAATAGTTTAACTGTAGTGGCACTCGAACAGCACTCTCATTTATTCACTTCAAGCTTCCTGCCAAGCACAAGCGCCTATGTGCGCGGATTTCTTTTGGCTTTAGCCGAGCCATTTTTCGTTTACGTGCATCGACGTTCAGGTGTCATTCAGTTTTTGCAGAAAGATACATCTTTCTTCATGATACAGTTGCTGTGCTTGCCGATAAAATTTAAATTCTCGCGATTTGGGGAGGTAAGTTCGTGAATGTAGGGGTCTTCATTTATCCTCTTCCCGCTTAATCTTCCATTGTACCGGAATTTCAACTCATGATTCAAGGGTGGCTTTGAGCCGCTGATCTCTAAACACACCTCAAATTTCTCTGAAACCATAGTTTGGGCGGAGAAAACGTTAACGTAAAGTTTTAGCATTTGATGATATCTATTAGGAAGCCCAAAATCTCTCAAGACAGTCACAGTTGTCCTAAAATTTGTTTGAGCGTACTCAAGGTCTACTCTGGGAGCAAAATTCGTATTTTTAATGGCTGCCATGGCTCAACACGTCTCCATAAATACCGCAGAAGATTTTGTTCAGAAGTGGGCTTCTTCGCGTGTTTTCTTCATTGGATTTCAAAATATTTCAAAAGCGTACATGAAAAATTGCGCCGTTAATGTACGTACAAATTTAAAATGAAGCAGCCATTCGGGACGTATGTACGGAAAGGCTTCTTATCGGTAAGGCAGGCGCCCCGCGATATAAACCCAAGGACTTTCAAATTCGGTGGCACATGCCTTATTGGGTGCTCGGCGAGGTTCTATCTTCACCGGTACACTATGTGCTTGATGGTACGATGAAAGGGGTTAGTGATTTGTGGGAAAACGAGCAAATAGCACAGTGGGTTACCCAGTGTTTTGGAATTTTGTGACATTCAGCGGACTGGGACGATCTTGGGGGCACATGTGACACGACGAGCCAGATTTGAAAAACTACGGGCAAGTCGCGGATTCACGGATTGATACACTGGATCGAGGCATTTGCACAGGTTTCCCGGGTCGGTTTTGCCCTTGCCGTTCAGCGGTTGTCGTTCACCTGAAAGGCACAAACGAGAAAAGGGTGTAGCACTGCTTTTTTAGTACTCAGCGCGTGGCAGTATGTTTGCCAGCACGAGGACTTGCATAAGAAAGTGTCTAATAGTGCTTTGAACTGGGTTCTAGAAGGAGCGTAGAAAACCGTCGGAGGAAGGTTGTTCCACACAGCTACTGCAATAAATGGGAAAAAATTTTACCTAATAAAAGTGTTCACTCTGAGCTTGAAAATCTTCTTACCATGTCCCCACAGTGTGTTCGCTGGCTCAACGGTGAAAAACCTGTTGGCCAAACCTTTTTCAAACAGGGGATTAGGAAGAATTAGGTCCTCTCGGAGGCGGTGATACTCGAGGGGAAATAGGTCAAGCGCCGCCAGGCTGGGTATGGCTATTTCGGTGCCGCTATCATTGTACATGGTTTCATGGACAGTATCGCTCATAAACTTCTCGGATGAGTCAGTTTAGGCTGTTACAGTAGTCAGGATTGGCGAAGGATTTGTAACAAACGCCAGTATTTAGCAAGGGTATTCCTGGGTCCATCGAAGGCGCAGCGTGTTCCGTTGCTCTCATTCAGACGAGCCAATAAGGAACTCGTACCTTGCTTGAGGACCGTAAGTTGGAAAGATGTTCAAAAGTTCCACTATAGGGCTCTAGGTTATAAGTTAGACTGCGGCTCCAAATAGCGGGCGGCTAATAGTGGCTACGGTTTCTATCTACTGGAGTGAGGCTACAATAATTGATCTCAAAAACGGTAGTCGACATTCAGATGAGGATGCCGATCAGCATCCGGTAAATGGGAACGATGTCTCGGAAACTACATTTATTCGACGTTACCAGTTCATCGTTATTATTATGTACATGTACTTCGTGTGTGGCAGATGTGCTCAACTTACCAGCCTCTTCTGACCCCTTGGCTTTCCGTTCGTTTCACTGGCCACTGGCTGCACTTTCAGTACACCCACTCGTAAAGCGAAACAGAGTTGGTGCTCTTTTCATCCGGCGTTTGAAATGCCATAAAGGATGAAAACCTGACAGCTGCCAAGTTCTCAACAAACAGATCTGCAGTTAACCGCACACAACTTATAGCACTACAAATGCAAAATTGATTACGTTCCAGTAATTACGAAGGGAGATTAATAAGAACTAATTCCAAAAAAGTAAGGCAGATTATGGGGTTTTTAGTTTGTGCACACATCCAACAAAAAACATCGGTTGTACGTAATTTTTTATGAAACACATAACGGTTTTGGAGAAATTGCGTATGCCTGATAAGGCACATCGGTGGATATATCAGAGAGTGGCAATATGCGGTAGATTACCCTCGCCATAGCGGTTTGCTAAAATAGAAGCTCAAGGTCATGTGTTGTAATATATTTTTGGACACCAGCCTGTCCGTGGCGTTTGACGTAATTGTTAAACACTTATTAATCACTTATGTTGAGCGCTTCCTCAATTTCTGCACTCACACTCCCTCCGACCCTTCTCTATTCGATTAGGCTTCCTTGACTCCTAAGACTTCCAATACCAGTCCCACGATGGCTCTCTACTTCCAGATACTCGCCCCGTATCTCGAAAGAAACAACGCCTTCGCCGTCCTCGCAGTAACTTGCAACCATATCAGATTTGTACAAATAAGCACCCTGGCGTAAACTAAGGGCTTCTTTCCTAGGCACCGAATCCCAGAACTCGTGCTTACAATTGTAAATAGATTCTGCTCTGATCTCCAGTATCCGGTTAGCGTTTCAAGTTCGTGTGTGCCTGATAAGTTAAGATAATGCTGCCACTCCTGTCTTCCTCCAAGCGAGTGTTCAACCCCAAACCCCCATCACCCATCCCCATTGTGTCAAAGGAAGCGCCTCGAAGCCAAAAGGCCTAGCAGTCAGTCCCATCATTCTTCAGAGTCTGACAATGATAATAATGATAATGTTGTTTATTCCCAACTAGTGGGTAGCATACCTTCAGGCATGATCATAAATTTACAGTCAGAATAAGAGCATGACTGGTGGGGTTTGTGGGTAATGATAATGATGTTTATTCCCAACTAGTGGGTAGCATACCTTCAGGCATGATCATAAATTTACAGTCAGAATAAGAGCATGACTGGTGGGGTTTGTGGGTACTGGGAATTCAGTGGAATAGGGACGGCAACATAAAGAGTGGGCATTATCCGAAGTAGACTTGGACACGCCTGAGGCGGCATGAGTAGGGAACCAAAATTACAAGGGCTCTTTCTTATGGGGAACATATCAGATGAGACAAGGTACGATCACTAGGATTTGAAAGTGGCGGGCAAAAACAATACGAGGGAGTGCATAGCAAGAGGATTCCTGTCTGGTACGTGATAAAAATAATAAAAGAAAAGCTTCAATCTGCAGGAAAAGTGGAACCAGAATAACGGATCAGGAGAGGCAGCAGAACTGGCACGATCTGGCCGGCTGATTTGAACTAAAGCCTAAAACCGTTACTGAGGCATCGTAGCCTTGGGCTGTTGGGCGTATGGCCAGAGTCACGAAAAACGTAAGTGGTGGAATATGCGGTACTGATAAACGGTAGTAGGAAACTCAGAATCACCGTGTGCAGTGAAACTAGAGAGACCCACTAGTTTTGCTGCTGCAGCGGGGTCGGGTGTAAAAGGTCCTTGGGAGGAGTTCACGAAAATGCACAGGAAGGAACGCGAACTGACTTGGTGAGGGGTACAAAGTACAAGACACCGAGATGTTCAGATCCGGTCTATAGAGCGCTCCGAGTCAATTCAGACTGTGTGGTAGTACTAACCGATATCTCCCTTCGTGTCCTATCCGGCAGCCCCGTTCTCTTTCCCTTGCTAGAAGAATCTCGGATTCACACCGGCCTGGGCAATCTCAGAGCCCGGGTGCATAAGGTGGAAAACAAACTAGCTTCCATTCGAAGCACACAGCTACTTGCTTGCGCTCCGACTCTTGAAGCAAACATGTAATCCATCAAATCATGAAAAAGCGTCAATTCTCGTTGACGTGCTTGCCTCTGAGATCTGTCTGCGTTAGGATTGTCGTCATCAGGCCTTTATATACAATGGCTCTGGTCGCATTCCACTCAAACTCACAAAACCGGCCCTCTTGATGGAATGTAACATGCTCAACAACGCCTGCACAGTTTGAAGAGTCCGAAAGTCGAAACCATCCTTACGATGCCCAATAGTAATGCGATCCAACGATGAAAACAATGCTTAACATTTACTGGCACCCCAGCCACTCTTCTTCTCTACCCAAAAACTGCTCGCACTCGATTGCAAAGGCAGCTTATCAAAAGTTCACCATCCAACCCCCTTAAATTGGCCACCGAAAGCTATCAACGGGATCTCTCTTCCCTTCACCCATCTGCAGCAATCAATACTCTTAGCGTCACTCAATCACAGACTTCTCATGCGACCAACCCTTTGGGCAGCTGCGCAAACCGGATCGCCATTGACGCATGTGCGCATAGCAATCGAGGATCCCACGCAATAAATATCAGCGTGCTGAGTCTGCCAAGCGACCCCTTATGCACTCGCACCAAATTCTGTTGGACCCCCAACCGTCCCCGACAACACTGAAGCCGGTCCCAGGTCGATCGGGCCGCCAACCGCTTCTAATGATGCTACAGTTGACCTGTTATCCCAAATTTTCAATACTCCGTCAATGATCCTTCAACCTTGCCAGATTGAGGCACTGACCTGTGCCATCGCGCCGAACAAACTTGCCTGTCGGCTCCAGGCCCCACACGCCCCTTTTATGCCCACGAGTTCTCCACTTCTACCTATGGACAACTACTTATCTCATCTCTGACCTCCATCACGCCGACAAGATTGAGTGCTGATGTAACAGATACGGTATCCCAGCAGCCCCGACATGAAGCTGCAATCGAGAATGACAACACAGGTTCATCCTCCAGACTCTTTGACCCGATGACACACCGTGTCTCCCCAACAAAGCGCTCCGTCGGGTTCAAACACCTGCTTTATAAGCCTACATAATCGTTTCTGTCGACCTACTCCCAACGACCTTCGCTTCTACAATCCAGTTTAAATTATCAGCTCACAAAGGCGATCTAGACAGGCTGAGGCACTCGCTAAATGATCTAACTGAGGACCCTAAGGCTTTTCCTTCCATATTCCCTCGAACAAATACACCTCAACACACACCTACATATTCCTCGATACCACCACTTTCTCATTCCTCCTTTAAGCGGTTGTTATACCCTGGATCCTCGTCCACTCCCTCAGTGTGTCAAAAGAAGCGCCCCACAGGAATAATGTAGCACTTAATCCCCTTATTTTTTGAGGTTGGTCGACGGGGTGCTGCCACCGACCTCAGGCCATCTGGCAGTACTAAATGACATATATCTGCCTGCTCAATAAAGCAACTCCCCTCCTTCATTGCTGCCAGAAGGATCTCGGGTTCAGAAAGTTCAGAAAAATTTCGGAGCCCATTCGCACAAGATGGAAGGTCAAATATCTTTCTTCCACGCTATGTAGTCTATCGCATGTCTCCGAACACAGGATACAACAAGCAATCCAGCAAATCTTTAAAAAGCATCAATATTTATAGAAACGATCGCTACTGAGATATGTCAGCACCTAGAACTCCGCCATCAAGTCCTGGTGATGGCGGCACTTTGCCGAATTATGATTGAACACCCAGAAACTCTCATCTTGACCTCAAGCAACATGCTCGACAACACCTGCACGGCGCCACGGCTCCGAAAATAAAAACCACCCATGGGTTACCCAATAACAGTGCGATTTAGGGTCAAAAGGTTGTCATGCGTTTGTTGACATCCCAGGACCTTCAGTCATCCAAACCATAAAAAGTGAAGGTGCTCGCACAAGACTGCAAAGGCTGCTTACCAAAAAGTTGCTATATTAACCTCAAAATTCGGTCGCTCGAAGCTACCAGATATAAACTCATTCCCCTCACTAATCCGCTCAAACTAGTGCTTCGGACGTGACTCAGCCGCAGAGTCCTCATGCGATTAACTCTTCAAAATGACTACCAAAGCCTGTCAAATAACCCGGCCTCCTATGCAGTCACATTAAATTCTACTAGGCCCCTGCCATTCCAGATGATTCTAAGGATACTGTGGTATTCTTGCTCACTTCATATGCAGCTCCACACCTCTTTCTGATGCCACACTTGAGTATCTGTTAGCTCCAAATCTCATGATTTATCAGACTAATTGTAATGTCCTACCTCGGGTCAGCCAAATCGACCGCACCCGCCCAATAATTACATAAACATAGTGTGTGGTCAATGAAATGATCAACCCAACAGGCGTGCGCGCTACTGGAGTACCTTTGAGTGAAGCTCCTTGACATCCATTCTCAAACCATCTGCCACCTTATCCCTCTGTGAACCTGATCCCATACGCTGTCGTTCCCAGACCTGTTGTGCCATCACCCGCCATTACTTGCGTGGAGGTTCCCGTGGTGCCCCCATGCTCTCAGTGCTATGTCATTGGTTCGAGCACTAGGCCTACATCAGCCCACTCGCTAGTTTCTAGCCTTCAAGGTTTCCAGGATCCTGAGCCGTCCATTGATCCGGCAAATGGGCTTCTTGCTTTTCCACCAGTAAAAACCGCGAATGTCTCCATCAACCTCTCTCTATTTGGATCCGGAAGCGACTGATGCGGCACATCTAACCAGAGCAGCGGCTGCACCATTTGTTGACAGCGCGTAGCCCCCTCACAGATCCCCTGACCTTCCGTCCTGCCATGTTCCAATTCTGCGAAAATACGCCTTCGGATTCGAGCACTTGCTGTCAAATTCCCGTTATGTAACACCCCCCCAGCTGAGATCACGAGAATCGGTCCTTCATCCGGAATCACCCTAATTACTCGACAAGCACATCAAGCCACCCGTGTAACGTGTTTGCTAAAACATCGCGTGCACAGCAACCGGTAGATAGTGTCGATTTCCGTCTGCTTCCATCACCATGCCCACACACTCTTGTCCCACCTGAACACAATTTTTGCTTGTCACGCATCCCTCCACACCCGTCTTCTCTTTATACACCATATCTCCCTCCACATGCTGCTTGGTATTCTCCGAATGGAATCAGTTTCTCGAAAATGACGGTGTTTTCAAGGTTATTACTTCATATTTAAGAACATCTATGTCCAACAGTTCATGCTGCAAATTCTCGGTAGGTCTGATTTGTACAATTGAGCGAATCCACAAGGTCATCTGTTCCGTGGAATTGGGAAAAGGCGTGTTATTGTAATGGGATATCAAAACTTGAGGTAAAAAGTGAAACCCTTTCAATGGACGGAATTGGCGGGTAGTTTTGCGGCTGTAATAATTTGGGAAACTTGCTATAGCCAACATTGTTCTGGTGGACGCAAAATGTGGAACAGTTTAACTCCTGTAACCAAATTTGGCCTTGTATCTACTGGTCAACCAGACCAAGAAGAATCCTGTGTTATCGGACCACGTGGATAGCCATTCCGAGTAATCGCTGCTACAAAAACAATTAGTATATTCGGAAACTCGTACTAGGTATCATGGACTTAAGGCTCCAGATGATAATGAACTCTTCCTAGGTACTCTTCTTTTCTGGTACATTGCTTTTTATCATCGTGGGAGTACTAAGTTTGATGGTGCCTGATCAACTGGCCACATGGACACTTCGTCGATCATGTCGGACAGCTGAACAAACCTAGCTGACGCTCACGACTAACATGCGGCCAGGGGTCCACGATGTCTAACTACCTGGCTGGCACGAACTCATCCATCTCCACCCGGAAAAGTCAAAGGTCCAGATTGTACGAGATGAAAAGTTGAATTTTATTGGTCGTTTTGATTAGTATGTATGTCCTGCCCAGAAGCGTATTGTCTTCTTGGCGCACAGTGTTCATTGAGCTATTGACGTCCTAAAACGAGGGGATGATATAAGTTAGATTATCAAACTATCACTATGAGGCAAGCAGCTGACAAACTAGGGGCAGGGCTCACTCTATAAAGGCAGCACTTCAGCGGCAACAGTCCCGTCGAGGCTTGTTTATACAACGCCGTCTTCAACGGCTGATTCGTACTGTGCTAATTCTCATAGCTTAGTGCCTACTGACTATTAGGCCTCGAGAAATAAGGGACTCAACTGAAATCCATCATGTCTCATTAATGGACGAACCGTCTGGAACTGATGGGCCTTGTAGTAGTTACACGCAATCATCGTCGTCTCTTTCCTCCAAGAGAGGCTCTGCCACATTAGTATCAGCATTATGCTATTAACTCATGGCTGTTAATTGGCTCCTCCTTGGATCCGAAAATACGGACACACAGACTTCCGGGACACATTGTGCTGCAGTGACCTTCCCCCGACTCCAAAACAGGCACACGTCCGGAATCGTGAAGCTTTGCCAAGACCAAAGATAGATCATCTGCCACAATAAAACCCAACTATCCGTCACTTACTCAAAAGGGGTGGCTGTCACTTTTGGCAGTAGTTTTATATATCCTGAGCGCTAAGAAACTTGCTAAATTCATCGGCTACAAACTGCCGCACTTCAGACGACGGCGTTTAGCAGAGCCCTGCAGGTGCACAACTCCCCTCCTGTTAGCCGCCGATTCACCGGAAGTCGATCGCACAGAAACTGGGAAACCTTATAATTGTGTTTCAGATAATAAGAAGCGTCTGCGAGATGGCTTCTGTGTCCATTTAGATAAGAACTAACTAAACGGCCGGTGCTGCGTGTACTGCGTGTAATAAGCAAATGAGCTCAAATTACCAGCTTGACTTTCCGTTGGTTTTGCTGGCCACCTGCTGCGTCTGTAGTGTACCCACCCAAGTCGCAAAATAGCGTTTCTACTTCGATAACATGATGCACGCACGAATAACACATAGTTATCTTCAAGGTATTCATTTGGCGCCTTCTCGGAAGCCGCAAATGATGAGAACCGGACACCAAAACCATAGCACGGCAACTTTAAAACTGAAATGCGCGCAGAAGGTTAGGAAGGAAGAATAGGCAATCAAATTCTCACAACTCTAAGATTATGATGCTTTTTGTTGTGAGCATATATACAGGAAAATGCTACAGTTTTACGTAAAAATTTCATTTCACAGATTAAGAAACGAGCATCTTCCGGCCAAGAAGAAGCCCTCCGCACTTCCTGGCGATGCAAACGACTGTACGGCCGGCAATTCTCCAATCAAATGCATGCCTTCCTCCCAAATATATTTCCTACATAAAACCGAGCCTCATACTCCACCTACTACGTGATTTCAAACCTACTTTACCCACAATTCACCCATCTACTGCCAGTGCTGAAAACATCTCGATCGCCCCCGAACACGCACCCAGTCAAACCTACTTTATGCATTCCAGCCTTAACTTTCCAATTCCCCCTAGTTCCAAACCCCACTGTAAGCGAGGTTAACAACTGTCTGATTATTAAGATTTGAATGCCAATGAGCCCATTAATAATACTGTTCAGTGCCGGCTTGTCACTGACAAAAGTCTATAATCTCCGGGTCACTGGCACTATTGCACCATCGACTCTGGTTTGCGTGACTGAAATGTGGCTCTCAATCGAAAATTTAGAAACAGCTACTTCAATATCCGGTTATAGTACCCTCCGCTGTGGCAGGAAGAACTCAGAGGATGGGGGCTTTGCCATCTGTTCCAAATCGGAACTTTGTGCAACTCTCACGGACGATTCTACCCTCGTGGGGACTCCAGCAACTATCTGGACCTCTAAAGAACATACCGAATGACCTGTACTAGTAGGTTACATCTATCCACCACCAGCCCTCTCTTCTTCTTCTATTGCTGACTTGTCTTTCATTACCTATAAGCGCGCCCTCCCTCATTCGGCTAAATTTGTGCTAGGTTGCGCCAACCAGCCGGATATCGCCTGGTCTTTTACTAAGGGTCATACCGGCACGACTGGCAGCTCGTCCAACTTACTGTAGAGAGTCTGTCCCAAATATTACGTCGCCTTGTTCAAAACCTACATAGCCCAGACATATTATTCTCAAACGAGGGCCATCTGGCTGTAGCCGCAACTGGTTCACGCCTCCAAGGAAGTGATCAATATGTTGTTTCTTTAAATACAGTCAGTTATGACCTAACTGCTCCTCCGAGTCCTTCCCTCTTTTACCTCCTCCAGATATTTTACTGGCTTTTTCGTCCTTGCTGGCTTCCCGGGACTGGGGAGACTTCTTCCTCTCGACATACACGGGACACCTGTGAAATCTGTCACAACGTACCGACAGCTCTTTACCTTGTTCCTCCCATAATAAATTTTCCCCGTAGTATCTCCCGCCATGATAAGTTACTAAGAACCTTGGCTACCAAAGTACACTGAGCTAACAGAGAATACCGGAAATCTCACGATTTCCCTTTATTACTTCTCATCAGTAGGCTCTCAACTATCCGAGAGTCCATGCGGGTATCTCCCGAATGCCGTGAAGAGAGCACCGCATTTGAGGCCCCTTGTTACCTCAAATTTCTCGGCCGCCTATCCCGGGGCGTTGTGACCCGGACGGTCACTCAATTTCTTGTATGCTTCCCACCAAAGGTTGTCTTATCACCGATTCTGCCAGCAAAGAAGACTGTCTGAATGGTCGTTGACTTGTTCGCTGAGCTGAGCAATTGGACTGCAAACGTTTCATCACCAATCAAGGTGAACTCATCAGTGCGTTATTGGGGAGCGTAGTGGTGCGTAGCGGTGAATTGGTGGTTTTGCCCAGCTCAGCAAACAAGCCAACGACCATCTACGCTACCTTAGCTGGCAACATTTTCCTCTATAGAAAACCGTCTGAATGTTAACTTTGTTAGCTGCTACTTGTCTCTTGCTCCCAAACTTGAACCCATAATCCCTGTCACACATTCCACAGCTTTTAACGGTCAGAGTAGCCTTCCATCTCTTGTCAACGCGACTTCCACGCTGGTTGATGTTTTTGCTTCCCGCTAAATCCCTAAGGACGTCACGTCGGGTGCTGAGGAACTTCCATGCTGAGAAATGGCGGCCGATATGTCAGAATTCCTTCCTTGATTTTTTACCCAATTAGTCAACTTTGGAATCGTCTCCTCTCAGTGGAAACAATCAATAGTCCGCCCTCACTTCAAATCTGGATCTAGGCGGGCTAATTCCAACTACAGGGGGATCCACCGTACTCATCCTTTAATGGGAACCGTTGAACGCCTGGTCAAAGGTCGGTTAACCAGGCGCCTCTTAGCCAAAGGTGAAATAGATGACCGTCGGTACGGATTCCAGTCTCGCAGATCCTCCAGTGATCGCCAGCTCCACTACTTTGAGGCTCTCTCAGCAGCCTGCGATGCCGGGCACTCCACACTCATAGTCAGATATACAAAACGATTTCAACCAGGTCGCCCATGCATCCTTGTCATCACTGGGTCCCAATTTCGGTGGTTCTCCTCCTACCTATCTGATAGTACACAAATAACGCAAACGGGCGACGCAATGTTATCTCGACTTTCAATTACTAGCGGATTTATTCAAGATAACGTGCTAGGCCCCATCCTCTTCTTACTGTATACCGACGACGCCTTCGGCGCCATGTCCCATAGTGAGCCCTTCGTCTCTGCAGAAGATATAAAAATTGCCTACACACTTTCTCCCCCTGCTAAAACTTTTAATTTTCTCCAGATTCAACAATACTTGGACCCTCTTCTCACTGGTCAAATGCCTCCGGCGTAAGCTCCTCTTCTGTAAGGTGCTCCCCAGATGACGCGTTCGCAATTAGTGCCAACCCGTTCACTCCTTCCATAAGGATCGACGACATTGGTCTCAGATACTCATGTACCTTTAGTTTTTCCACCAAGTCCAGTTCCAGGTCGCACGAACAAGCGGGCTCTGCTTTCTGACATGGCGCTGTTTTCAACTTCGAGACACAGAGGTCGCAATTTTTAAGCAATGCGTGTTACCGGTCATAGATTTCTGTCCTGCATCCTTTTTCCTTTATACTGGAAGCTACAGACTAGCTATAGGAAACGTCCAGCGCTCATCCGCCCCAAAAGTTGTTGCCACAGTGCTGTCCTCTTCCCTACCCCTCTTGCTGCATAATTTAGGGCCTTGGACCAATATAGCTAAGACATTTTAGGCTAAATCTGACTCTACTACACCATCTATTGCGCCAAAATGCATTTAGAGCGGAGGCTAGACCAAAAGATAGTTCATATCCTCACTATAAATTCCGTAACTTCAGCAACCTCTTAGTGTGCCCCAGGCTTGCATTAACCTACATCACCACTTCTTCCTGGCTTACTACGCTCGCATCTGGAACAGTCTCCCCAAACAGCTTCGAAATGGCACACACCATCATAACTTTCCGCAATCCGTAGATAGCTTTTTTACTTGAGAAGCTGGCGCCGCCCTACATAATACCCAGCTACTCCAGAACTAATCAAAAAATAGGGTCCAAATCACCTTTGAGTCCAACAACGGTACAGTCAGTGGACAAAAACAAGATGATCCCTTTATTATATCCTGCTATCTTTTTTATTTGCTTCAAGCAACTGTTGCCCTTTGAATGTCTGCTTGACCTGAGTGTCCTATATTACTGGCCTAGCTTGTCCCCCACACAACACAAGACACCCTTTTACCAGCAACGCTGGCCTTTGCAACGCTGGCCTTTGCAATGCTTTTTGAGTAAACCCCATAGTCACTAAACAGAAGCATAATTATACTGGATTGCTTAATGCTTCTTGTACTATAGCGGCATCATATTGGGCAAGCTTGGCCAGTCCTTGATTGCTAGAACACTCAGCACAATTCTAGCCCTATCCTGTCTCATTTAATCGCTTTAACTGTAATAAGCTTTAAGTTATTTTCTGTTATTGGACTCCATGCCATCTGATACCTCCTCAAACTCACCAGGCTTTATTCAACTCGCCCCATTCCCTCCTCTTCCCAAGGTTTGATCTTCGGCAGTAGCTGCTTCGAATGTCCTGCTTGGCTGTAATTTATATCGCCTGTTCTCCTATTTGCATCCACACGGATCTCTAGCTGAAACCAAATTTCCTGTGACCCTACATCGGCTTCATTCTAACTACGTGAATTCCCCTGGCTGACCCGAAATCCCACCGCCAACAGAATTGCACTTCCCCAGTCCTTTCACTCTAACAATGACGCCTGCTACGGAGATGTCCCGGAACCGAGGTGTCAGCGCAATGAGGGCACGGCACTGCCATACCCAGTCCGATGTCATTTCCTCAGCCACTCTCTCCATGCTCTGGAATGTCCCTTCTCGTCCTCTTGGAACCCCAGCTGCAGACAAGAACAAACGGCTTACCTGGCGCAAACTGGACCTGTGACGAGTTCGTTCTAGTCAACTCAACCCTTACCTTGAATTTAACCACCTCGGTGCACTTTCAGTTTGTCCTCGCCACAAAGTCAATGATTTTCTTTACAGTTCGCGTTCTGTCCCGTGCGTTAGCAATAACTCACTCTCCAAAAGAGCTCTCACACACGACACCGCCCCAAAAGCGTTACCAGTGAGTCTTTAAAGTTCCGCTGCACCGTGATCCTGAGATTCGAGCTACCGTTTAACCATAATGGGTATTTCTCCATTTCATCACCCACACTTACGCTTTTCGTTGCAGCTTTCTTATGACGTGCCAGGTAGAATACCCTAGTTTTCCCTTTCCCTTGCTGCTTTGTTGCTTGCCATCTTTAAACTGAGACGGTGTGATCTTCATTTATTTTTTGATATGTTCCCTAAAATAGTAAAAACCCTAATGCCAATCCTTAGACGCACAGTGTTCTAATCTGCAAAACTTTCCGAGTGGAATGAGAATTTTACGCCAAAATGTTGCATTTTGTTGCATATATGCTGATCTTCCATTTCGCCGCCGTTTGTTTTAATTAATCCCCTTCAATTCCCGCAATTCTCGATTTCTCATTACATCAGGCGGCGTATTCCTAGTCGGTGGTGTTTATTGACCTTGAAGATTCGCTCACTTAAACAAATCACCAACGTAGATAATTGCATGATACATGTACGTGTATATTATACATAGACATTCTACACTAGCTGGACCGTAGCGTTTTACTTACTTCTAGTATAGCATTTAGCTACCTATTTAGGACACTTCATCTTTAATCGCATTCAACTATCCCTCCAACTCTTTCCCGCTTGATTAGGCTTCCCTGAGTTATAAGCTTGCCAGCACCATTCCAGCGAGGCTTACCACAACCTAAATCGAAATGGATAATGCCACCACTCCCGTCTTCCTCTAGGAGGTTGTTAGACCCTGATTCCCCATCATCCTTCCTCCCATTTTGTCCAAGGAATAGCCTTGCAGGCAAAAGGCCCATCACTCAACCTCATCACTCCTCAAGGCCGGTCGATAGAGTGCCCAATTACATTCAGACAGCTCAGTTGTACCAACCGACATTTCCCTTCCCGCCCCACTCAGTAGTTGCCTTCCCTCCTCTTTACAAAAAGAATCTCAGCTCTACACTGACCCGGCAAATCTCAGTGCTCGTGTGCATAAGTTGGAGAGCGAACTTATATCCCACAGCAGCATGCAACCACTTGCCTGCCTTCTAACCCCTGATGCAACGTGTGATCCATCAGATCTTGCAAAAGCGTCAGTCCTTATTGACACACTCGCCTCCGAGATTAGTCGGCATATAGATTGCCGTAAACAGGTCTTAATATACAGTGCTCCCGATCGTATCCCTGTGGAACGCACAAAAGCTGCCATCCTGACAGCATGTAACATGCATGACACAGTGTGTGCAGCTCGACGGCTGGGAAAGTCGAAAGCATCCTCGCATTGCCCAATTCTAATGCAATTCAGAGATGAAAACAAAGCAACGCGCCTGTTAACATCCCAGGCCCTTCTGTCCTCTACCCAAACACTCCAGACCTTAAAGGTTGAAGCTGCCCGCACTCGACTACAATGACAGCTCACAAGGAATTCGCTCCCCAGACCTCTAGAGGCGACTACTGATAACCATCAAACGGATCCAGCATTCCAAACCGTCAAAGTCAAAGCTGCTCATACTCGTCTGCAAAGGCAGCCTCCGGAAAATCTAACCTCCAAACCTCTAGAGTCCGCCACTGATAACTACGAAACGGACCACTCTTCCCTTCACCAGTGTGCACCAGTCATTACTCAATTGCAGACTTCCCATCAAACCAGCCCCTTGGAAAACCACACAAGCCATATCGCCGTTGACACATGTGCGCATAGTAGCCAAGGCACCCCAGTTTCAAACAGCAGCTTAGTATACCAACGGTTTCGGTCTCCTCTACAGTCGCCCCAATTTCGGTTGGGCACGAAACCGTCCCCGACAACAATGTAGCCAGTTATGAACTGGTCGAACTTCCAGCTTCCCTTCCAAGTGCCGGAAGTAACGTGCTATCCCAGAAATCTCCATGCTCCAGCACTGATCCCCTCCCTGACCTTCATTATCCTGGAATCGCTCCTCGTCTAAGCTAGCTAGACTGTGACGCTGGCTTGTGTCCAGGTGACACACAAACCTGCTTTACGACCTTAAGCTCCGCATGTCATGCTCACGAACATGAGCCCCCATTTCTACTACTGGACACCTACCTATGCAGCCCCTGACCTCAACCGCCCCAACAAAATTCACCGCTGATATGACAGGTGCGGTGCCTCAACAGCCCTTACCTGGCGCTGCAATCGTTGGCGAAGGCACAGTCCCTTGTCCAAGACCCCCTTACATAGTGACACTCCGCTTCTCTCCACCAAAACGCTTCCTTGGGCTCAAACACCTGCTGTCAAAGCCTCGTATGATAACGCCCTCCCCACACTAGCTCCCCGAGTTCCTGCTCTTCGCCCTCCGTCTACAAACTTGACCATACCCCGCATGGTACATAAATACACCTGTGGCCCCCCACACCGTGCAAACCTGGTCCTCGGCAGGGTCCCCAACCCGCAAACGCCTTTACTTAATCTTAGCCCCTATTGAGCTCCGCCCCCTGGCAACCCGCATATTATTTGCCTGGGATCCCCTTTCGGCAACTACCTACTCCACCACTGCCCCCGCCTCTTCCGAAGCTCCGTACAGCTCCACCTCTACGACCTTTAACTGTATCTCGCCTTCCCATTACAAAAGCCCCTTCCACTACACCCAAGGCAGGGGATTCCCGTTCACCCCCAACGCAGCCCACTTCTCTCAGAGGGTTTGATTACACCGCTAGCTTCCTTGCTGCACCCTGTCTCCCCCTTATCTTGCATCTCGTACTATAAGCCTCCTATATCATCTCCCCCAATCAGCCCAGTTTGGCTACCCGTACCCTCCGCCCCCCCACGATTCGGTGCTGAAGGCACTACACGACAGATCCTCCTGCCCTTTTGGTGCCCCTGTCATACCCTCCCATTTCCTCTTTCTTAAACACTGCACCTGCCCGTCCATCTTGCGTTACCTAAATTCAGCTATTACTGTTCAACTGCCACATATGGTGCCATCCTCTGGTGCTGTTGATGGCACTGTTACAAGAGATTACTCGACTCAATCTGTAACTCTTTGTCCACGGAGCTTCGCGGCCTGCACCGCCATTTAATCGCTGTCTCCGTACCAATCAGGGTACGTCCCAGCATCTTATTCTCACACATCTTTAACTGCTCCTACTTCACCCATCAATTCGAGAACTTCCGATTCCCTTGTCCCTATTCCATTCCATACTGACCTCCTCAGACTTACCAACCCTTTACCAGCCACCCTACCCACCTCATCTGATCCCGCTAGTAATATTTCTGACTTCTAATCAACACCCGCTCTCTTACCTAAATTGCACTTCATCCAAGCTATCTCCACTATAGCTTGTCCAACCTTCATATGCATCGCTGAGACGTGGCTCTCTCCTAGCGCGCCTGATGCCCTAATTTCCTTTCCGGGATACACTGTCTTCCGTTCCGATCGTTCCCACCGCCGTGGTGGTGGTTGCCTCATATACTCCAGAACTGAAATGGAAGTCTCCCTCATTGACGATCCACTGCTGGCGGACACTCCGGACTCTGTTTGGCCTTCTGTCTGTCGTGCTAACCCGCAGTTCTTCTCGGGTGTTTGTACATGCCCCCTCCACACCCAGCTAGCTCGATTAACTAACTGTAACGCTTCTTTCCCATACCCAAGCTCTACCTCGCCCAAACAAATTATTCGTTGGTGATCTCAACCTTCCTGAGATCTCCTGGTCTCAACAAAAGTCCTCTTTGTGCCTTTCACCTCTGCTTGCCCAACCTAATGTCGAAGGATGGTCCCGGCTCGTAAGGCAACAAACACGCGGTCCCCACACCCTGGACATTGCCCTTGTCAATGGTTATCTGTGTCCCACCGCTGCAGTTGACCCGAAGTTCCCCGATAGCGACCATCGTACTATCACTTGCAGCTGGACAAGTACTCAACCTTTCCCTCTCCCTTCCCCCTCAAGCTCCTTCTCCCCTCCCCCTAGCATCCTTCAAGCCTTTGCAGTCCCGTTGCGCCACAAAACCTGGAACGAGTACTCTCTTGCCACGCAAAGCGTGGCCAACATTTTTTACGGCAATGTACTGTCATCACTATGCTTAGGTGCTCCCAGAAGAGCTTCCTATGTTTCTGGTTGTCGTCCAGCCAGACGGTTAACCGCTCTAGGCCATAAAATTAAGAACTATCGTAGGCTCTTCCGCGAATCCAATGATCTTTCTCTCCTTATTCTAATCAACAAACTCATGACTGAGATTACCACGGCCAAAATAGCCCCTGAAAAGCGCGAGGAATCTACCGCCGTAGCCCATTCTCTTCAATCTAATATGCTGGGATGCCTCTTTCACAAGCGCTGCTTCCCTAATTTATCTGCAGATCCAAATATTGTGGCCACTGACGGGAAGCCTCTTTCCGACCCTGCTGATATTGTAGAATCCCTAAACTCTTATTTCGCTGGCTGTTCTGTTCCCTTCGCATCGACCCTGTCCATTCATTGCTCCACACCCGGTTCCGAAGCGACCACATCTGCTGACGAGACAAGCCCCACCTTCTGCACACTCCCAGTTACTTTGTCTGACTTAACATCCTCACTCATCCGCCTTAGAGACTCCAATTTCCCAGGCAATGACGGTATCCCTTCGCTCATCCTAAAAGCTGGTGGCCCAGACATTCCCACCCCTATCCTTAAACTCTTCAATATCTCCCTTATCACTGGCACAGTTAATAATAATAATAATAATAATAATAATAATGTTTATTCCCAAATGGTGGGTGGCATACCGTCAGGCATGATCATAATATTACAGTCAAAATAATAATATGACTGAAGGGTTGTGAGTACAGGGGGCTGCGTAGAAAAGGGGCAGCGTCATCACCGGTGGACGTAACACGATATGATAATAATAGGCTTCACTTCCCGATATGTAGAGAGCATGCTGATGGAGGTATGATCGAGTCGTTACAACCAGATCGCGGCAATCAGTGGAAGCACTCCACCAGTGCGCCACATATAAGTCAGATCTACGAACTGCTCCAGCTAGCTATCGTGGCATCCACCATACCTGCTTGCTCTCCCGTACCCTTGAGCGCTTAATCAAAGTCCCCGTCATGGATGACCTGCTCACCACCAAAACCCTTAACAATCGGTAGTATGGGTTTATGGCACAGCGGTCAGCTAACACATGTCAAGTTGATTTCTTTAATCACATTTCGTCCGCCCACGATGCCGGGCTGAGTATTATTCTTATCTAGCTCGATATTCGCAAGGCGTTTGACCAAGTCTCCCACTATGCACTCTTCAACAAAGTACGAGCTACGGGGATTGGTGGCCCGCTACTTTGATGGCTCACTTCTTACCTCACTGGGACAACCCATGTCACCAAGATCGAGGATCTCTCCTCATCACCTCTTCCCATCACCAGTGGAGTTATTCAGGGTAGCGTGCCTGGCCTCCTACTTTTCTTAGTATACATTGATAAGGTCACTGATTTGATCACCCATGGTTTCCCTTTCCTGTTCGCTGATGATATTAAGTTAGCCTACACGTTTAAGGCCAGTGACTGTTTCCACTCTTGCTAACATTCCGTCTGATCTGGATTCCTCATCCCTCTGGTCCTCTAACTCTTGCCTTTCTTTCGCCGTCCCAAAATGCCAAGCCCTCTCACATCAGTTCCATATTCCTCCTGGAATCTAGAGAACTTAATGGAATCTCGATTCCTGCTCTTCTCGAAGTGAGGGACCTAGGTCTTAGGTATTCTTGTGCGTTTAGTTTTTCCCAACATGCACGGTATTGGGTGGCTAAAGCCCGCAAGCTGTGCGCCCTAATTCGCCGATCCTTCCACAATAAATCATGTTTAATTGCCATCTTTAAGCAGTTTGTAAGACCCACCCTTGTATCCAGCCCTGAATTCGCTTCACAGTATTCGCAGGCATGCTGGAATGCTGTGGAAAACGTGCAGCTCTCGTTCAATAAGGCCTTGTTTCCGGCGTCATCCACACTGCCGTGTCGTCTTCGCTGTTTGTCACTTTGGTTGGATCCTTTATGGTTGAGGTGCATTAGGTTGAACCCAGGCCTTCTGCATCGCCTAATCTACCGACGGGCTTACATAGCTGACTGCCGTGCTGAATTTTCTTCCTGCCCTCCCTACAATGTACGCAACTCTGGATTTTTGCTCCCATTGTCGACGTGTCCAACTGTCTTTAGACAAAACTTCTTTCTTTGCCTGTAGTCCAAACTGTGGAACAAGCTCCCCGCCCATATCCGTACTACATCATCTAATGTAGGCTTTTGAAGAACTCTCGTTTCTTGCCTTTCCATTGGGGGAGCCGAGAATCTGTTCGCGCCACAGCTTACACTAGAAACTTTCTTTGAATCCGGCTCTAAGCCCTTTTATTTTGTGCTCTCACCCCAACTGTCCTATTACTTGGTCCTAGCATGTACATTAGCCAGCTTGAACCCCTTAACGTTAACACACAAGTGGGACGACTGCCCTCCCAAGTGTTCTTATGCATAAATCACCATAGTGTCTATCTCTTATGCAGACGTTTACCCCTCACCTCTCGCACCTGCTCTCTGAAGCGTAGTTGTGTTGCAGAGGGTGTCTTGCGCCTGCCATCGTAATTGTTTTCATGCCCGTCTTCACTGACCTCGTTGTATTTCCTTACCTCCTGCCTTAAGCTTCTATGCCCAGCCTAATTATTCCTAGTTCTTTCAAGCCTGGTCCAATCCCTGAATAACTCTGTCAGCTCTATTTAATGCCTGGTGCTTCGTTTTGACTAGATTTAACTAACCTTAGCCAAACCGAAGCCCTATTTCTTCATTGTTTAGAACCATTCCGCATCCTCAGATCACGTGCAGTGCACGCACATCAAACAGCGGGTATGAAGATGCGCAATGAATGAAATACTTGTTTGGTTCCACAGCCCACTCATCCACATACACATTACACTGTGGTGCGCCTCTGCTTGACATGGCGGGTCACACCAGTGCTTCGTCGTCCTTAAGCCATAGTACACAGGCTCTGAACATCTTCATTCTACTCCCATGGCCCAAAAGGTTGCTGCCGTTTCATTTGCCCCCGCGGCTTGCTTCCTTCAGTGGCTGTTTGCTGTTTGCTTGTTCGAAACGACTGAGCCGTTTTATTGGCCTGGCCTTCCCCCGACCGGATAAAATATCTGCTGGCTGGAGTTATTTACTAATGCACAAACCGCAATTATGACTGCTTGGTGGCTTGTCACCCAGCAGATCTGGTAGCACTTACGAGGGATGAAAAATTCGTGTGGTGGACGGGTACGCCCTGCAGGGAGGGTAGTCCCGTTACGTTGCGCCATGGTGCGTTTGTATACTCGCCACCCCTCCAGTAGCACGGGTGCATCGCCTATCGCCGGTGGTTCTGAACCTGGCCTTTAACTAGGGAACATCATAAAAGAGCAACGTTGTTGTTTGTCTGTAGCTGGATTGGACTTGTTCCGGTTGTCACTTGTCCGGCACCACCAAGAAATACAAGCAAACGACAGTAGTCATTTCGTTTTGTTTAAAAAAAATACATGCATAGGGTAGCCTGAATGCACTCTGCGGGGCCCACGGCTGACATTGACGTGCAAGGAGTTGCCACCATCGTCTTAGTTGGGCTGCACCACCCCACGTCCACTTCATCATCCAGACATAACACACAGACACACACAATCATATAAACATGAAGCGTAAATCCTTCATTATATCCTGGCAAACAGCAGTCACAAATAGCGCCTAATGGCTGTTTTTGCCATGCATCATTCGTTTCTTGAAGCTTACAGCAGTGACTCGGTGACTGGCGACCCATACTCTTACCTTCCTGTTGAGTTGACTTAGTAGATTCCAGTTAAATTGCGGTTCTTACCCATTATCTCAGAAGCTGTTGTCCAACCTCTTATTATTTGTCTAGTGTCCGTGTTTACATTAACGCCCCCTTTGCACAACGACGACTCTGTGATTGGATTTTTTGCTGAGCTAAAAACTACCGCCATGTAACCGCCTGTTCCGACTAATCCAACGGCTAGCCTCCTTGCCTCGGCGGCTAAGTCCTTACCTTCCCTAAACTAGGTACCTACTCTTACCCAGCTGGTATTTGGTTTCTAGGTCAGCCAACAAAATCCACCCTTTCCTGAGTTCATTTAGCTTGCCGTCATCCGCTTTTAGATTTTTTTCTATTGGACACCGTTTTATCTGATGCCTCCTTGCACTCACCAGACGCTAGTGCTCTCGTCCTATTCCTTCTTCCTTCCTCATTCCCCCTCTTCCCAGGATTCAAACTTCTCCCCATACAACCGTTACTCATTCAATCTGGCTTGTCCGCGGTCTACACTCACCTGGTCCTCCAACTGCATCGAAATTACCCGCGATTCTACATTGGCCTGATTCTGCCCATGTCAATCTCCTCGTCTGACCCGGATCCAGCTGCCACGGAAATGCGTATCCCATGTCCGATTGCGGCAGCCCTGACGACCGTTACGGGGCTGCCAAAAACCGAAGTATGTCAGTGCAATCATGGCATGGCACTGCTATACCCAGTTTGATGGCACTCCCGCAACTACTTTCTTCAGAATCTTTACCACAGCCTCTCGCCCACTCGAGCCTGTAATCGCTATCACAAACAAACTTTTCGCCTGGCCACAACCGCCTCGTTCTAAACCGCTGAACTTATCGTTCGGATTTAGCCAACCTAGTTGCCTGCCGCAACTTCGGTTTGCCTCTTCCACAAGTTCAATTTAATCCATGGAGATCGATTGGCCCTATGCATTGGCACTATCTCCCCATCAAAACTACCCTTTACACCTGACCTCTCTATAACAATGACACTAGTGATTCTACAATTGCAATTTATACCACATTTTTGAGACAAAACTTGCCATTTGTCTCCAGATCGAATTCTTCAGTCTCCATCTCCATTTTGAATTTTGTGACCCTAGCTATCTACTCGACCGCCCAAGGTCACCCATGACCAGCAACGGTTTTCAGTTTTAGTTCAGGTCAGCAGGCTTCATCTTTGAACTTGTCGTACCTCATGCCCATTGTCCTCCTTTTTTGTTCCCACAACTGTGGTGAATTTTCCGTACTAAGCAAGCTCGCTGTGTTGCTGCCTGCCGCGTTCAGGATGTAACGATCCGATCGCGCCTCAGTCGGCATGCCCTCTACAAGTTGGGAAATAAACCTATTGCTAATATTGTTATTACATCGGATAAAGCCAACTGCTTGTGACGCTGCCCCTCTTCCACGCCATCCCCTGTACCCACAACTCCCTCAGTCATGCTTTTATTCTGACTGTAAAATTATGATCATGCCTGACGGTATGCCATCCACCAGTTGGAAATAAACATTATCGTTATTATTCTTAGTAAATCGATTCCGTTGTGCGAATGCTGAGTGGCTACGGATTTAGAAGTGGCTTCGCGTATGTTTGTTGAGAAATTAGGGGCTGTTTTCTATTCAGTCTCCACGACGTTCGGGCAGGCGTTAAACGAATACACGAAGGATAGCCATGTGGTATTTGTGCGTCCATCCAGTAATCGAAGCGCCGTCGCGTAAAGTGCGGCAGGTTGTGGCCGATGAGTTAGGCAAGCACCTTACCCTTCAAAACACAAAACTACCTGACCACCTGGGTCGGGTAAGTGACACATAGTTGGGTCTTATTGTAGCAGGTAATGTACCCTCGGTCCTTGCAAACCTTTGGAAGACCGGACGCGTTCTTGTGCCGCAGTAAGGGGCAGGTCGCTGTAGCCACGTGCTTCTACAGATGACAACAGATATCGATGTCCCGATGTTTCCCGGATGTAGTAAGTGTTCGTGGAACACATGCGGCAAACCGTTTTGGGCAGGTTTTCATAAAGCAACTAATATCTGGTCTGTGGACGGAAGCTGTATACCTTCCTGTTCACCAATGGCATGGGTACCGGACGTCCGGTTGTGAATGCCTTCGTGGGAAGCGAACAGTTTGCTCACATGCGTAAACCGTTCGGCTTGTCAAAGGAAATGGTGACTGAGTGAAGACTTTTGTCATAGACAAGTTGGCGGCACAAATGCGGGCAGCGAGATTAGTGTTTAGCTGCGACGTCATGTTGTGCCACTTTCATATAAGAAAATCTATCAGGAGCACGTATGTGTCACATGACATCCATGTATTTTTGGTCACAGACACTGTGCGAACAGACGGCACATATTCCGCCGTATGGCTTGCCTGGACGATGTCATACAGTAGGTGTTTTATTTACCCTAATATTGCCTCACATATTACGACAAAATCTGCAACTACTGCCCCGCACGGACCAACGATTTGTCTCTTACTTCACGGCCCACGGTTGTACATCACCCCCAAATGGACTTTGCACGCACGATCCGGGATAATCCACTTTGATAATGTGATCAACAACCGTCTTCAGAATGCAAATGACCGCCTGAAAAACCGGGTGCAACACTCAGACACACTAAAGCAAGCCAGACAGAAGGTGTACCGGCACGGCGGGTGTCTCATGCGGGAACATGATGTGCATATATCATATCACTGCGACCGACGGGGTTGCTGGTAGGCGACGGCTATGTTCTGAACGTTTTGTGTCGAATGATTAGGTATGCATGTTCCCTCGTCTTGGGGCATTTGGGACCGCGACCCCCGGGGCTGCACTATGGTAGCGTTGGGACAAACAAGTTGGTCAATCTACGTTAATTAACTGATAGTTCCTGATGCAAACACCTAGGCGCTCCCAGACGGTTGACACCTGTGCTGGAGAATGCGCACACCTCTTCTACAAGCGATGTGGCTCCCCTGCATCCATTTCTTCTCAGTATTTAGGGACCAGTCGGTTCCCAGCAGTAGAAAACATTCATAATAGAAGTCTTCTTCGGTTGCTTCCCCATCCGCTAGCGGTGGCTGTTGGATCACAACCTACCGGAACAAGATATGCCTCTTACATTTGATCTCGAGACACCGCCGTCAACCTTCGATGACCTGAGTAAACAGCTGAATCGAGTGGTGGATAAGCCTCAGGGACTGGAAGCCTGGACGGCCACAGCCTTCGTTAGGCAGTTGATTGTTCAAGGGAAAATCCAGTTGCGCTAAGGCCTGACATCTGTGACTAACGACCTGCTGTCTGTGGTCGAAGATACTGCACCTCGACCCAGATGGCGCTCCAGCGACACAGACTTGTGTTTTGTGTGCTTTGTTATCATCATCATTATCAGCTGTAAGAAGGGCGTACTCGTCGTACGGTGGTTGCAGCTGCTACAGTTTCGTCCACCGATAATTTGCGATAAGTTGCTACACACTGGAGGTGGTAGCTTATAAATTGACGACTAAATCCAGGTTTGTCAGTGGACTTTTAAGTGAGGGGATTAGAAAGAGAGCTCTGCATTGAAACAAATAGCTTGGACGCACGACTACCACTGAGGACGGGACTGGGCTATGTCTGACAATGTCTCTAGCCATTGATGTGGCCCGCCTCAGGGTCCCCACCCAAAAAGACGGCAATGATTGGCGCAGATGAGTTTGACGGTAATAAATTTCGTACTTCGCTGAAAATTCATTGTTTGACCTCCATCAGCTTACTTCCAGCCTTCACGTAGTTGTGCAAAAAAACCTTCAAGGAAGTCGGAGCACGTGGTTAAGCCAGCGCAATCTATGAAGTGCGATCATCCATCATGGGTGATTAATTTCTTCCGAATACCATTCGACGCACTTCAGCATTGCTGATCCGGCGTTCCCACCAGACTCGGGCAGTGCTTCGAAGGCATTGGTGGTCAAAAGCTGAGTTTTTGAAGTCCTCAGCGCACAGCGGTCAGGTTTCTGACTGGTGTAGCATAGTGAACTCGACCCTTGACGGATAAGCTGGTGTCACGCCTACACCACAGATGATGCATGTTCACGAAGGCTGTTCTGACTTTCCTTATCCGGATGGGAATATCACCTTTCGCCAGAGCACTGAGAATGCTACAGCTGCCCAGGTAGACATAGTTGTCTGCTGCCTCAAACGGCCCATCCGCAAGCATGAGGCTAGGGTTTGAGCCCACCCTGCCTTGCAACTTCACTTTAAACTCTGCAGCTGTGAAGCGCGTCTTGAACCCGGAGGCAGAACTATTAAGATTATTTAGTGTTTTATACATTACGGTGGCGTCAGATCCTAGAAGAGCTATGTTGTCTGTGTACTTGATATATGTGAACGAATGCCCCGGGAGCACCTCCATCCCAAAGGCGTAAGAAGCTGACACTGAGTCCTCCATAATCGTATCAGTGATGATGAAGGGATAGGTTGAAAGAAGACAGCCTTGTCGGATACCCCTTGATGTGATGAACTCGGGCGAGAGCTTTCAGTAGACCTTCATAAGGCCGCAAGAGTTGGGTACAGCGCCTTAAAGAGGGTCAAGAATTTATGGAGGACACTACTGCTCCATAGGCGCTGTCATACCGCCTGATGGTCCACAGAGTCCAAGGCAGCTTTCAGATCGAAAAACACAAACACTGTTGGTCGCTGGAAGCAGTGTCGCTGTTCCAAAATTTGTCGGAGGGTGATGACGTGATTGATGTATCCTCTTGCAGGGTGGAACCCAGCTTGGTTTTCGCGGATCCGCCTCTCCCTGTGTTCAATCAACCGTCAAAGGATAAGATCAGAATAGACCTTCGATGCCACAGCTACAAGACTTACGTCACGGTGGCTTACACAGCATCCGCGTACCCTTTTGAAGATAGGAATAACTCTCGACATGCCCCAATCT
The DNA here is from genome assembly GCA_004794785.1 of Opisthorchis felineus. NCBI lineage: Eukaryota > Metazoa > Platyhelminthes > Trematoda > Opisthorchiida > Opisthorchiidae > Opisthorchis > Opisthorchis felineus. Next base: position 296,873 of record SJOL01006490.1, read on the forward strand.
GCAGGCCCTTTCGCTTCATTCCAAATAGCACCAATATGCTTTGTGAGAGGGGTCACTAGATATTCTCTGCCTTCTTTGAAGAGGGCTGGATACAGACCGTCCGGTTTTTGTGCTTTGTCACTTTTCATTACGGATATCTCGTACTTTATTTCCTCTTCCGACGGGCGATTAGGGTTTACATTCCATTCGCCCGTATGCACTGTTGTAGGAGGCCAGCCAAACTGTTGTTCGACGTGTTCGACCCATCTTTCTAGTCGACGTCTTTGCGTTATCGTTCCACCGACCGTTGCTTTCCCAGGGCCAGTAGAACGTACCAGTTGATATAGGACACGGCTGTTTCGGGGATCAAGAGACTTTTCCATTTCCCGAGCTTTCAATGTCCACCAGAGCTCTCGGTCATTCTTTAGGTTCTTCACTATTTGGCGTGTGGTGGATTTGTGCGCCATCGTACTCGTTGCCTGTTGCTTTGGATTTTATGGCATCAGTCATGGAAATCGATCTCGACGACATCCAGTGGTCGAATTGGAGAAGTCGGGCAGACAGCACTGCTAGCATTGCTCCTTTCAAATTTTCCCAAGCTTCCTCCACATGCTTACTACCGGCACACTATTGGTTTACTGTGAAGAGTCGTTGGACTAGCTCACACCGATATTGTTGAGCTTTAGTAGTTTTTAGAAGATTGTGGGTTCCCACTTGCTGACTTGCGAGGGCCTGATGGAAAACGAAGTGCTAGGCAAACGCGCACGATCGCGTGATTGGAATCAAGCTGTGTGCTCCAGAATGAACGACAGTCTTGAATTGTAGCTCTCCATCGGTAGCTGATGACCAAGAAACAGCTGATGATCAGCACACAATTGGAGAAGTCACTCGCCGTTGTCTGTGCGACGAGCATAGACTCCGAATCGACGGCCCAAATGTGATTCCAAGAAGCTCAGACGACCGATTTGAGCATTCATATCGTCCGCAAGTGTCACAGTGTCGGTGCTTCTTGCTTGACGAATGAGCCCGGATAACTCTCGATAGAAAACGTTCCTCCCAGCGTTAGAACTGCAGTCCCTTGAGGCATAATATGACACTACAAACGGGCGCCAGTTTTTATACTGAGAAGCGCTGATCTTGATTGAACTGGATTACCCCGACCACGCGAAAAAGACTTTTCACTGGGATACAACCCAGCAAAGCACGTTCAGGTCTGGGGCTGAGTGCAACTCCCACACCATATATTCCACGAGTTATCGCTGCTGGATCATCGGACATACGAGGGAAGAAATGTGAAAGACTTAAGCTCGTCCTTGGCTTATTAAGATGTTTAACCACGCTCGAGTCTTGTATGCTTGTTTCGGAGACACTGCATACATCAATTTTAAGGAAGCACGAGGCCTCAGTGAGCTAGCTGATTAGGCATCATGAACCACTGGACACATGTTAGTCGTGCTCGTCATTATTGTTCGTTCAGCTGTCCGCTACGAGAGACGTAGGTTCCATGTGGCTAGTTGGCTAGGAATCGTAGACCCGTTGCCGCAAGTTGGTCGTGTGCGTCAGCTAGGATCGTTCAGTCGTCCGCTATGATCAACGACATGCTAGTATTGGCATATTTCGGCAGCTGAAATGCAGAACTCTGTTGTTTATCAACATCTGCAGGCCTTACGTTCTTCCAAACTCGCACGAGTTATCCGACAATAAAGAATGCGTCTTCCACGATTATAGCTCGGAATAGCAATTATCGAGGTCCCTGAACAAATAATTCGGTATCCGACCCTTCAAGCGGATATAAATAGCCGCATTATTTACAGGAGTGGCATCTCCGCATATTTTGCATCCATATAGTTTCTAAAAACCTCAATGTATTATATCAGCTGCAGAAGTATCTGCAAATTTCGTCCATTGTAAAAGATTCGCGTTTTACCGCAATTAGCAATGTCTTATCACATTAGGCACCGTTTTCACTGTCTGTGGTGATGGACCACCTTGAAGATTGGCTCACTTAAACAAATAACCCATGCAGATAATTTGCAGAACAACTCATTATACATAGGCATTCTTCACGATGAAGGGGAAGCCTTTAAAACGTCGTAGTTTCTGAGAACTGAATTCCATTGTAGATATACCGAACGACAACCCTAATAACTGTTTTCTGCGCTCGATATCCACCGCACATAGATCGCGCCAGTGTAGACATGGCCTCATCTGTGTCAGATAATGCCCATTATTTGTAGGCCTGTCACGCTTCTGTGCAATCCTGGTTACCCCCAACTGACCCCAGTAGTGCCTTTATTCTAGCTGTACCATTATGATCATGCCTGCATATATGTCCCCCACAATCTGGAGGTAGACACTATTATTATCAACGTACGATAGAAATGCACCATCCTCGAGTGTTGCGGAAAATTATGTGCGAAAAAAGTTAAGAGTGGTCACTATCACACCGCTGGGAAGACATGGGTGGTTTCGACTTGCAAAATAAGTGGAAGGTGTAAGTGCGGCTGGAGGACAGGGATAGTGCCAAATGAGTGGACATATGCACCACTAACGTGTATGCATGGCGGGCCGCAACGGACTGTGTCGTGGCGCCAAATGGCGATCTCGTGATCTACAATCGCTGAAGCGAAGTAAATTCGGGTACCTGTGTCAGATGAGATGGAACTAGAACAACAATTTCCTATGACCCGATTATTTTATTGACACGGTACCGAAGTAGGTTTTGGAGTTGGCTCAAAATGTAAGCGGAGGAAAAGATTAGCCGTAGGAACATTACTGTGTTTGTAACATCCCCTGAAAAAAAGTTTGAGGGACTTATGTACAACAAGAGAGGTTATGGTTCTAGGGGAATACCGACAACCGGATCAGTCTGACAAGTAATTCGGCTGCAGGTGCATGTTGGGTAGTAACCAGCTGCCCGTCAGCTGCGCGGTGAATAATGTGTATAAGTTCTTAAAGGGAGTGGAAAACAGTTCTTTGTGAAGTGGGTGAAAGCGACTTACTGTTCACCCGGAGATTCTTTGAAGGCACTCTTCCCAGTAAACGCGGATTCAATTTTTATGTGGTGCTCAGTTGTTTCTTTGGGCTGCAAAATGTCAGAAGCAAGGGTTGTTATTTAGGCCAAAATCGGGGTAGCGCGCTATACTGAGTTAGTGGTTTGAGAAGACAACGGACGCTTTTCCAAAATCTGCGAATTCGGCTATGAGGTTCGCCGTGCTCGAGAGCCCTTGGAGGTTAGAATTTGAGAAGGTCCATCGGTACGGGAATATATGAGTTAAGACGTCACAAAAGTGCTAGTGCTGTAAGGGGTTTCGGGGATGCTAGATAAACTTAGGGAATGCACATTCGGTTGAGCCCAATGTTATCTGTCCTTGGCAGGTTTCCCCGGAATGCTTTCAAGCAGTAGATTGTCCTTCCTTGTACTGACGGGTTTACGGGACTGATGATTCGAGAAAATGTGTGGCTAAGACTTGCCTGGTAGTATCTTCATCTAAAACCGCACATGTTTAAGGGGCTACATACACATCTGGCCGAAATGCTTACGCAAATCTAGGCCAAAATGGAAGTGCACGTCACCTGTCATAATTTTGTTAGAATATTTATACACCCGGATTAATTTTCTATTTTCTTGTGCATGCTTTAAATTCAGGTTTCTGCTTTACTATCACTGCTTAACGTGACCCTAGCTCAGCCTTTAATGGAGACAGGCCGAAAAGTCGGTTGCCCTGGGAGTTATCCGCCTAGGTGAAGGATAATCGTCTTGCACTTCTGCAATTTCGCGCCAGAAGCATTTATTCTATCGATGCAGTGGGCCTCCCTCAAAACCAATGCAACACGGAGGGATCTCGCAACGCCAGAAAACTGAACACATTTTTGCATGACAAGCGGCTCGCGTAGCTCCAAGGGTTTATTCCCCCTTTTGTCGAAGCGGATAAAATCGCCATCTTGCGGACACCCCATCTTGTACTCATCGTGCGGGTCAACATCGAGGGATATAAAAGATGCACACTTCTAACGAGCTGCTGAATTACGGGATCTTAACCTCGTTTTCCGGCTGATGAACCCTCATAACACCATGTGGCAATGAGTGTCCGTTAAGAATGCAATTCACGGCGCCGAAATGAGCAAAGGGACCGAAATGCATGAGCCATAGGAAGACGAACGATCCGACCATATTCACGAAGCGACAGGGAAAACAGATCGAGGAAACGATGAGAGCTCGGGTGCGCTGTGGCTCTTGCGTCTAAATATACGATCTTTCCACGTAAGACATGTTCGGCTAGGAAAACAACATCGTTGTTGTAGACGTAGAAGAAAAGTAGCCTGTACAGGGGGATGCAGCAAGCAATGTTGTGTAGACCGGCTTGCATTTTATGGAAATAGAGCAGCGATAATCCGATCAATTCAGCGGTCAGAGGATCCCTGAGCAACAGACTTAAACCATCGCCGATGCTCGCATCAGCCCGAACTTTTGAGGTTGCACCATATATCTGCTGACTCGGCTGCGGACAGCCGCGCGGGCGATGTCATGGTTGAATGAGGTCTCCCTGGACAATCCTGGCAATCTGGAATCCAGCCGGTTACATGAAGTGGGACAAGACGAAAGCATGCTCGAAGTCCACATATTTTCTGTACTCCCGGAGATGAATTTTGATATTTTGTTTCATCGCAATATTCTAATTGGGGGTGTTTGTCGACCTCAAGAAATAGCTCACTTAAACAAACCACTTACAACCAGCCTGACAAAGCTTGTTCCGCCTGGCGATTTCAGACAGTGGACAGCTAAGTCAAATAACAGAGGTGACTCTGGACCCTACAGGAACCTCATGGAATAAAAGAGGGGCAGTGCAGCCGGAAACTTTGGCAGATTGAGAGCGAGATAACTCATGGATGAGAACATAAAATCGGAACCATTCTCAGCAAGCAACTTCATCCTTTCTATTCCGCGATAACCGGCATGTAAATATGATGTGACGAACACACGACTAGACAGCCTTTTAGCTCCAAAACAAAACTACTACAACGTGGAAAGACATCCGCTAAGAAAACAACTGGAACCAGTGAACCGTATCGAGGGAGTCACTGGTCATGGTATTCTGTATCAGCATAAATGATCACATCATTTTGGGACTCGTTTCGGTCCCTAATAGACTAAACTCATAACTTTTCGAAAATAGTATAAGAGGTGCAGAATGGAAATGTTAGAAATTCTTACTTGCAAAATCAGAATGGGGCATTTAAGGTGGTCAGTACCAAAGAAGAAGTGACAAGTCAAGCTTGAAGATACCCGCCCTTTATGCATGTATGAAGAGAACGTAAAACTAGCCAGTTTGTTCAGTACGTCATTTAACTCGAGCGTTGTACTGGTCTGCTTCAAAAGCCACGGACCGAGCGTTCAGCGGAGTGACAATTGATATTCCGTTTGACGAGGGCTTGAATGATTAAACGCGCTTAGAGACATAGTTATTCCAGCACATTAGCACGGTCTCACGAATGACATGGAAGCACGTGCCGTCCCATGAGAATGGGTCCTCCTTCGTCCTCTAGCTTCAAGGGAGAATTCTTCATACCATACATGTTATATGACCTTTGATTTCAGCTTGTAAATAGCACAGCAAATGAAATATGGATTGCTTTCATAGCACTGAGCCAAGTATTATTGACAACAAGTGAACACGTCACCGGTCCACGTCTACCATTAGGAATCGGAATGTCGCACCAACCAAGAAGTGGTACAGGGCCGCGGATAGAAACAGAAGTCTGTTTCTACAGGTCCCAAGCTGTAGGCATGAATAGTCGTAAAGCTGCCTCCGAAGTCAACGATTCGATACACCTCGTGTCCCTCATAAAATTCAACCGTATGACCAGACAGACTTGGTCTTTCCATCAACTGACTTGGAGGACCCGAACTAATTAGTAAAGTAAGCAAACAGGATTGGCGTTCTGCATTATCTACACCATCACCAACATGATCAATGTTCGTGCGTTGACAGGATTTATTACTTTGGATGTGGCACAGCTTGCCGTGTTTGTTACATTTGGAACTCCGATACCCCCATATGCAACACAACTATGGTTTGCTACAAGCAGTACAAATTCCGAGAAGTAAGCCGCTATATCCTACCACTTAGTTTGATTCAAGTTGCGACCGCTTATCACGATACGGACACCTAGTTGCATTGAAAAACACTGCGCCTCTTCATGAGGTTCAGCTCCGTCAGATACAGAAACGGTAAGCATACCTCGGTATTACTGACGACTGTCAGCTGGTGGAAGAGCATCGTCACTTAGTATAGGGTTTAAGTTGAAGAGTCAGACAGTTATTCCCGGTAGTGAGTTGATATCAGCTGCATATCTAGTTGGTCGTAAAACTCGTTTCAGCAGCCTGTCTGTGAAACTGGGGGATAAATTCTTATGTATTTCGTTTCTAACTTTGGCTACTTCAAAAGCTGTAGGTTTGGTACACGGAATTAAAGCCATTTTGAGTCCTGCTTGCTCTGCAGTACTTGAAAAATTAGAATAAGCTCAGTTTTCAAAAGTGTGTAGGTATTTTTTCCAATGAGGCTAAGGAAGAACGCAGTCTTCCCATCAGGAATATTTTTATGCGTCATATACCTTATTTCGAATCGTTCAAAGTAAACACTTCATTGTCTCTAGCATCAGAAGCAATATCCATGAATTCAAATTTGGAGGTGTCACCAAAGGAGCTGCGACGCCGGACGCAATTTTCAGTAGAAACAGTACGAATGCACAACCATTTCCGAAGTAAACAAGAACTCTGAATCCAGGAATTAGTAACAAATGTTCTATGGAATTCTACGGGCCTAGTGCCTCAAGTACAACCGTTCAACGACAGTCATTAAATTTCACTGTAGAGTGTCGGCTCGCAAGGCTAAACAACAAAAACGGTTAGTATACTACATAGCTCAGTCAATGATGTAAAGCTTACCACCAAAATATCCACCTTATTGAACGGAACAACAGCTTAATATATTCATTCCCGTTCGCTTGAGATCTTCGCATTTTAAGTGAAAATGGTCCAGCGCGTGTGATATCCAAACCAAATGACCTGACACGAGCGAAAACTGTTTGCGACGGTTGCTGATTCAAATGTGAGTGTAAGTTGGTTCATTAAAACTTGCGCTTGAATAGCCTGATAAAGTATTACAGCATACCTTTTCATTGGGTGGCTCACCCAATCTCATCTACGTCTTGCTCTTGTCATAAGTCATTTCGTCAAATAGAGGATATTTTGCAAGATGGTTATTTAGGTTTTCATGAAAGCAACAACATCAAAAGGTTTGATTAAATGTTACAAATCAATGGACCTCACAAAAAGTGCTAGCATCTGACTGAACGTGGTGACAGCACACCGGTTTCACAATCCTTCACAACCGCCCTCATTTCATGTATCAAAACTAGGTCCTTCTCACCACTACCACCACCGATGATTCAACTAGACCTCTGGACTAAAGATGAACATAAGGCGCAAGACATCAACAAAGTGATGGCTTGTATTCTCCGAAAACTGCATTGTACTTTTACACCGGCATCACCTTTTCCCGACACCCGCGGGTGTCCGGCACCTCAGCCAACTGCCACCGGTCAAATGATTCACTGGTTCTCTGGTAAAGAAGTACACTGCTGCATGGTTCGCCATAATATTCGATTACTTTGATGCCTTGACGCGCTCCAATAAGTGTGTAAAAACGTTGTGTGCGCGTTCGAATTTCACATTCTAAGTATCACTTCAAAAAACCATGGCACTGAAAGAAACGTATTTCATTACAAAAACATACGTGTAATTTCATCCCTGGGTGGTAGCGCAAGCTGGAATGCATCCAGCCCAAATTTTCGCTCCAATCACCGGATATAGCCATCCAATCTTGGCTGTTTGATGATGGCATAAGCAGCCCTTCAAATTCCATAGAGCACTTGATTTGCATTAACCCACAGAACTAATTCCTTCAGATCCCAACCAATTCTATCAAAAATGTGTGACTATTTTAGCCCGACAACCATCACCAACTTTTGAGGCCGCACGTGCTCGAATCGGTTAGATAGTTGGTACTACGAAGAATAGCGAACTACATTCAACAAATAACCAAGATGAACTTCTTCACTATCTTGTATGATGCTAGGGATGGGAAGTTCTGACCTGACTGCATATGTGAAGTTCGTTGCAGCTGATCTTTCCAATGAGACAAGGAAGTTGAGTTGTTTTCGACATGAATGACGACCAACACGACCATACACGGATGCGAGGCAATACTAAAGCAGCTAGTTTAATGCTCCTCAGCTCTATGAGATAACTGACTGGTAATGTACGATGCACCTAACATCCTATGCGTAACTTGGTATTTGGTTGAGTATATTTCTTGGGTCTCTGAAAGCTCGGGGGTCAATTTATTCGTCGTGCGGGAAACACAAGAACTGAGATATTTTCAAGCAGTTTAAGGGTATATCTCCTTATAGGAAAGTGAGCCGCAGAAACCATGGACGAAGAATTTGTATTTTCGGTTCCTAGGTGGTTGCTATTGAATGACTATGACTTACATAGAAAAATCGTTTTTGATCACACAAAAGTCGGTCCGTGGTAGAAGATAAGAATAATCATGCAGTATTGTAGCCATCACTTCTCTTCGAATAATGGACCGGTACTTTGGCCCATGGCCCCAATCAGAATGAATACAATAGCCTTATATCAACCGTATACCGGTGATACCAAAGATTCAGCTAAAGGCTATTCGTTCGGAAAGTAATTGGAGGGCCGATGAGCGCGTGAAAAATCACAGCTATGATCGCAGCAGCTTTCGAATGAGTTGTACGTCTAGTTTACTTACCAGTACACTGACGCCGAAAAGCTGCTTTCTGTCTCGATCCCCCTCAAAGAGCGTTGGTGAGTATAAAATTCGAGAATTTTGTGGTTTAGTCGTCTTACAGACATCAGGTATACGGGTGTTTCGGTCTCCAATATATCTCGCCGGTGTAAACGAGGTTTCAGTGCCCGTAAATAATCAGTTAATTTGCGAAAATCCCCAAAAGTTACAATGATGTCCACTTTTCCAAGCCCGCCTACTCCATATGCTACTTTCATGTCTAGTTGTTGAATCAAGCACCGGTATCGAAATCAGTCAATTCACGCGATGATTCGGGGTGTGACAGTCCATGCGCCCGGGAAGAACCGTAAGAAGCTAGAGGTCACTAGTTCATTGCATCCTGTTGAGTCGAACTGTGTTTTTGGGCCACGGCGTGGTAAATACTAATGGATGAGTGCAATTTAAACACTAGACTTTACGAACGCAATGACTGAGGCCTCAAATCCCTAATTTTTACTACTCAAAGTATTTGAATTCTTCCTTGAGACATAATTATGCTTTATGCTAATCAAAGTATACGAGACGATAGCCCAATCACACAAAACTTCAAACCGAATCTAAACGGCGGTTGCGTCACGGAAACGAAACACCTGCCCCAATTTGATGAGGAAAATTCGGAAATAATGAATGAAATGTATATTTCTGTACAATTATAAATCGAAAAGTATTATCACCACACTATGTCGTTGAGTGACTCATCAGCTAAGCTCGATAGGACACCATCCATGTCTGTGAACAAACGAAAAGGGGCGTTTGGTTAATCAGACAGATACATTGGTATTAGCTGGCCTGCGACTGCGTAGCTAACACAACGATAACACAAAGCCACTTTATCTTTTACATTAATCACGTGAAGACGGTAAAACTTCCGAAAGTAATATAAAAATAAGGCTCCGGCGCTTGTAACTGAGGTAATTACAGGAGCAGTTAGATGAACCGATCTGCGCGCTCAAGGTCACCATTCAATTGATAGATTTCAACGAATATGAAAAAGGCTAACCGAACAACTGGCCGGACTGATTGAACTGAAACAGGGCGACAGGGCGCAAAAAAGTACACCAAATCTATCCAACGTATCAAACATTAGGCAAAAGTGGTGTTTTTGAATGTTTACCCATTTATATGGCCAACTAGTGGGCTAATAAGTTACCTGGTTTCATGCTAAGTTTTCAGATACACTGCGATGGCATGTATTGGATTATTGTGACTGATTTAGCTACGATTACCTTGAGGTTCGTGGCGCATTAATATTACTAAACCTGCCGCGAGTAATACTTCAAGTAGAAGAAACTTTATGAAGTCGAGCAGCGATTTTCAGTGTGCATATCGTAGACTGTATCGGAGTTTGAGTAACACACTGGAAACCTGAAAACAGGAAGAGGTCAAGCAAAAATGCAAGTTTACGCGCAAGTTTCACCCAGATAGGGGCTGCAGACTTATCACAAAACTACTATTACCCAGGCACCGCGCTATGTAGGCGAATACAGTAGAACCAACAATTGCGGTAGTGGGCAAACACGAGTGTTTGGCATCCAGAGGGATCCTTCAATAAAAGTTGTGTATGCTGACAAAACAGTTCGCAAACACATCAGTCATTGTCCCATTGAATTAAAAATATACTTCACTGATTGAAATAAGTGTTTTTAAAGCGACTCAGGGCATATGGTACTGGAAGAGTAAATCCAAAGGCAGAGTACTCGCAATCGTCATAATGAAAGGACAAGATACATGTGACATCCAGGGCCTGGGAGCATAAAATGCGATTGGTCAGCGTCTTCTAAAAAAGATTAACTATGAAGATACCCTAGCGGTTATTTGAGATAACTATTCCGCCACTGGAATACCAGCGTTAGTGATGATGAAAAATGGAGAGTTACTGAAACAGCCGCGAGATCCCCTTCCTTCTGAATGAAGACAAATTCCACAACCCAAAACGTCAGAGCGCTAAGTGGCAGGAAACATTCCTAATACCCCTGTGAAAGCGTTCGGCCAGGCCTGTAGAATCATATAACCTTCAGGAGTATCAAGCCCACATCCGAGTAAAAGATGACCAGTATATTCGCATCGTATCAAAAAAACAGGACAAAGACAAAAGAACGTCGGAGAAAAGTTATTCCTTACTGCCTAGAGTCACAACTCACCACTGTCACACCAATCAAGTAGAGCCCAGCAATAAGTAGGCCGAACTTACAGCAGGGATACCTGGGTTGCGTTAGAAAGTGATTATCAAGTCCACCCATTAGTAACAAATCTTGCCGATTCTTCTTCCGTCTGTCTTAAAACTCAACCGACCCTGTAACCTATTCAGCCGCCCTGATGAATGTATTATGTCAGCAACAAATCTACCAATCGTTTTCCAAACTTTTCCGAAACAATGACTTCACGATGGTTTCTGATTTGATAGACTGAATAACCCAACAGCACGTAAGCGCAATAAGCTACAGGTTACGATTAAGTGGGATGTCCAGAGTTGACAAGGGCATGTGGACGAATGCACGTTTGAAGAACTGAGTCCTCGGTTGGGGTCAATAGGGATGTAAGAGACGTCATTTGGATTGACAACACAATCCCTTCTCCTCAGTCACTTTTACGAATCGCTGATGCACGTGTAGTAACGCAAACTAAGGCATATAAGGGGACAATAGTCCAAAACGGCAACGGTTCATCGAGTAACATACGATGTCTACTCAACTGGGGGTGCATTCAGTAAGCAAATAACGAGTAGGTTGACTTACGACGCAGGAATCAAAACAATTTAGCAAATTAGGGTGGGATGGAAGTGGGGAACGTAGGAGCAGGTGTCACTTCGGACCAGGGGCCCTAGTAGTCCGGTAGATAACACCGTGTACATGAGTTTGAACGAGCTGGCCTCCATCCTAATGTATAGTTTTTGTTTGGGGAACAGACATAAAAAATGCGTTTAAGGTGATATAGATGTACGCTGAACAGAGGGGCGGGGGAACCTGTTCAAAGTTTACCAGAGGGATGGATCAAGAAATTGACAATCAGCTTTTCAAAAGGGGAGTGCATCCGAAACGAAGAAGACCTGACTATGACCCACCCGTGGAACTAGTCGGCACAAAAATCGACCTGACTTGTTTGAAATAACAGTGGTGGATGATGTAATTCTGTGCGCCATTCGTCCCACCGCTAATTATCGCTTTATAAACTCCAACACTCACACTGACGTATCGTCACTTCACAAATATGGGTAATCACGGGGGTAAAGCGCTACCGTGGACATTGAGGTTACTAAGAAATCATGCGGTGTGTAGGACACAGAGATAAAACGGAAAGTAGACTCATCTTGTATACACGTAATGCACTATTAATAAGGTTACTGAAAACTCTCCGGCAGCCCACGAACAATTTCGCCCTTCTTGGGTCTCATCAGGTAGGTGCACTACTCTCCGAGTCTCCGTCAACCTTATGTTCTACTTGAACCAAAATTGCACAAGATTCGACTTATACACTCATCTCTATATCAATTTGGTTTTGACTGGAGGCTCACATGGAACCCAGCTCAATCTCTGGTTTATACTCTTCTTCATAGTGGCATTACGTGTAGTGTATTGTGTCTATACAATGAATTGCGATATCTCGAACATCGTTCCAAATGAAACATGAGGCGGCCTGGTGCAGCACATCCAGTTGAAGAAGAACGTCCTGTTCAAGAGGTTCAGTTGGGTGCCAGGTGAGTCTCCCGTCAAAACCAAATTGGTATGCAGATGAGTGTATAAGTAGACTCTTCTTCATTTTTGTTGCCCCAAGCAAGCTGAGGAATCCAGGTTGGAGCCGGAGTATAAATTTACATGACATTCAGTACGTTAACCTTACAAAACACTCACCATCATTGAGTAACTTATCAACTGCAGGGTGTCCAGTCACAAAAGGCTGGGATCGAATGAAAGCATCGGGGGTAGGCTCCGGAGTGGAAACACTGTGCGTCGATCCACGAAGGAGAGAACCCAACCCGGATCGAACAGGTGCTTGACAGTTGCGATTGGTTACTGATGGAGGAATCGGTGGTCTGGATGGTCGGATCCTGTAATCCGAGGCACTGAAATAAAGTGATTCAAAACTGCTATGTTGAATGCATCAACAACTGGATAAGAAGAATATCAGTTGTCCTGAAATGTGATGACTCGGCAAGCCAGTTTATTAATATTATCATCATTGACAGTAAAACCAGTTTTGAACATCGGCGTCTCAAATGCCGACTTGGCACTAAAGCTCCTTACTAAGGTTTATGAAGTTGGGTTATGGCATACTAATGGTAAAAATGCAGTCGACTGTCGGGAAGTTCGGCCAGACTGAGATATTCCCCTTTAATAGGATTCATCAAATGAGCGCAGAGGGATCGGAAGGGGGATGGTCCAAACAGTGACAGTTTCAAAATAAATACTAATAGACGGAAATGAATATCAGGGTGCTTCATATGGATGAACGTCATGGTAGTACAATCAACTTGGTAACGCATGTAAAACACCCAACCCAGCGCGTGTCGCACTGAATGGTGCTGCGTCACGTGGAATAAAACCACTCTACAAGGATCTCGGAAGAAGACGGTCTGAAATGGTGGCTCCGGATGGGTGATAGCTATGAGGGATACCGCAAACCAGAAAGGATTAGGGTCGTATAGAAGGAAAAATGTTGTTTCAATTGGCCATTGATATGTATTTGTTCACATGGTTGTCCGCAAAAGTGGTCTTAAATGATTGCCCTCCGTAAAAAGAACATTTTGATTGGCTTTTCTATGAGAAAATCATCTGAGTTATGGCATACAAGGGGTGTCATTTCTTTCGATAGCAATTGAAGAGTCTCCCCGATCAGCTGTAGCACCCTTTCAGTGCTTAACTGACACGCCACCAGAAGGAAGCACGAGGGCTGGAATACTGTCAGGTTGCCCAAGCCTAGACAGGGGAAGTCGAGAGGCAGAGGTCGGGTTCGAACCACAGACCTTCCGGTCAGTACACTCGCGCTCTTACCACTGAGGCATCTCGCCCCAAAATCGTTCAGCTGTGGCACCCTTTCGGTGCCTAACTGCCATGCCACCCGAAAGAAGCACGAGGGATAATGCCAGGTTGCCCAAGACTAGACAGGAGAAGTCAAGATGGGGAGGTCGGGTTCGAACCACAGACATTCCGGTCAGTAAATTCAAGCTCTAACCACTGAGCCATCTCTCTCCGATCAGAAAATCCACCAGGGTTTTGCGGTTTGTATGCATGCGAACCGCCGGTGATGATAGCAGTAAACAAGCACTAGGTCCCTTCCCCATCCGTTACTACTCTTTTCTTCATAAGGCTTTCAAATGAATTACGGTTGTGCGACAGCGAAGCATCAGCGTTGAACACTGGTGTTGTGGTGTTGCTGATGATGACGATGACCCATCGGTGAAATGGTCTCTAGTCTTATGGACTCTGAATCAGCTATTGATGGTGAAGGGGCCTTGGGTGAAAACTCACCACCGGTGATTTTACAGCACGGATTCGGTTCGTCAGTTATAAAATGTGGACTGCAGTGAGTTGGATCAATATATCACAGTTCTGTTTACATATAGTAGGGAGATAACGCGGGAATGGCCAGACAAAGGGCATAACGATCTGACGAGTTCCCAGTGGCTGGTGGTACATAGTCAAGGTTATCTTATATCACAATACTTTATCAGTTCTAAAAATATATCCACCTGACGGTTAGCATTTCGATGCTACGACTGGAAGACAAACAGTTGGGTGGTTTGAAGACAGAAAGCTGCCATAATAATGAAGAGAATGTACTTGCTCTATATCATACAGTCGCTCACTGAACTAAAAAGCCATGCTTCCCGACCTGTGAGAACAGCACAGAAAAAGACTGAAAATTTGTTGAAGTACAGACAGCATCAGATGTGATTGGCAGCTGTTTTTATTTCATCCAGCGAGGGTGTTATTCACTTGTATCTTGCATTCGTACAGAGAACCAGAAAAAGTTAATCACAGCAACGACTGGAATTCAGTAGAGGCACACTGTCAAACAACTCTTCATTGGTTGTTGGCAAGCGCAAACTACTGACTAGCCATTGTTCTAAGTGATACGGAAGACAATGGAAGTACCGGGTGACCCCAGTGGCTGCTGTACACCGATTTTGATGGGAAAAAACATGGACTAGAAACCCCATCCATTTCAGAATGATGAGTGCTTTGTACAGCCGCGCTTTCTGTCGTTGTTAATATTACTTTGGTCTCTTCATTACCATGTGCCCGATATTTTAGCTAAACGACGAAGCTCCAGTAGGGGAGCTGGGATGGACAAAAGAGCATCTGTGAAAGGGGTCCGACGATATTCTCTCTTCGGGAAGTCGATCTATGTAGTTTGGACTTGTATGAAAGGGAAGAGACAACGTACTTAACGTTGTCCTTCAACCTAGTTGCATAAAAATGGGATAACCAGTAAGAAGTGTCATCATCATCATCGCTGACAGCAACACAGGAAAATACTGGCGCCTCACTACCGTACAGTTGTAGCGAGTAATAAAGGACCTTAGAATTAGGTTTCGGTAACACGCGGAAAAAGAATACTTACTCGGATGATAAAGAGGCATTGATCTGGGAATCTTTCTGAACAGGTGGCTTGCGGGAGGTATGAAGAGTTCTTGGGGTAATCGAAGATGGTTGGAAATCATGCTGTGCGGGAAGTCCGGAACTGGGAGTTAACTGATTGGGGACTCGGTTGTGTCTGAATAGTGACAGAATACCACGAAATGTGTGAACGTTCATATGCAAGATCTCATTTATACCGATTGATATCAGAAAATCCGAGTGCACGAGGTGACAGATACAGCAAAGTCACACATGAAGCCTCAAAACCTGTCTTGATAACCTATACATTTGCTTCCACAATCGCAGCATAAGAACCTTCTCAAAAAGCGAATACTATTATTACACGATTGCAACGGGTAGAAATATCCGTTCAATTAAGACACGACCCTGGAACACCTACAAGAGCACTATCGGCTTCGTGCACGCTGCCACTGACTTTCACTCACGAAACACAGAGGATCAATATCCGTTGGAGTTGACCGGCAAAAGCAGTAATGGCTATGGGTCGTTTATCGCTGTTGGGAAGCAGCACTGTAAACTTGACCTCTAACCGGGGAGCTGAGGTCCTGTCTAGGCTATAGCTGCTGTGGACGAATCAAAGCCGCCGTAGTCCTTTCTGTCCGAGGGGCAGTATCCCCATTAGACCGGGACTGGTGCAGCCGCTCAAGTAATTTGCCAACCCCATCGACCAGCTCCTCCGCAATTAGGAAGCTACAGTTTGATCCCGGTTGGCTCGCAGCAACAATCCAAGCAGTATAGGTACAAAATGCGATAAAAAAATAAGCAACCTAATTAATGCTGTCAGTATTTATACGAAGGTCTGTATCGTCTAGTAAACAACAGTAGTATTCAAATCCACTATCTGAATAACTAATATATATGAAAGGACCTATTTATTGAGCAGTCAACGTACTCATCCGATGATGAGTTAGATCGACTTGCCTAGCCGAAAACTGTCATAATCGCAATCGACAGGAAAGTCACCATCTCATTAGGTCAGCTGTTTGAAAAAAGTCTTGATGTGTGAAAATCAAAGTGGGATAGGGGAGGAGTCTGATTCCAATCTACTACAAAAGTCCGAGATGCCTATGCCTCCAACATTCAGTCAAACTGGCGGAAAGGAAACCAGTGACTTCAGTTTGCTGCAATTTCTTACAAAGGCTCCAGCCAAGCATAGATTTGCAATCATATGCATATGCAATCAAATTGCCCAGCTCAGCGAACAAACCAACGACCAAACATAGATAGGATTACGTGCAACCCAATTTGGAAGGCGGGTCAAACCCAAGTCATAAGTTTCTTGTCGCTCGGTCTACGTCGCCTGAATTAGGCATGGAGCTCAGAATCAATCTCAAGAGGCCATCGAGTTGACGAACAGGTCTTCGACTCCTTGTTGAAAAACGAATGGACAGACGAGCTCGAACAAAACCATGTTTGGAGTCATTGCAAATGGACGAGTCTTGAATACATTATCGCCATCAACAGCTGGCCGATGCGTAAACTGAGTGCGTGCTTGCCTGTGGTTCGGAGGACGCTACGAAACGAGATGGGTTTCCTTGGGCCGAAAGCTGATGTTTATAGTAAGTAGGCTATAGTCTGTGCAGAATTAATGATTAGACCACCATTGGCTGCTCTTGAGGGAAAGAACGCTGAATTTACCACAAAAAGATTTTCAATTATTTAGTCGTACATCTCAGCACGAACTTTGTCAGCCAAACCTGTGACATATTTTGACTGTAAGAAAAGACAAGAAAGTTCAAGATAAAACTCCATACCTCCTCATACTAGGAAAAAACAGCTGTGCTGCAGTTTACTGGGGCGTAGGCAGAGATCTCAAACAGGTTATGTATTTTTGCCCGCTGTTGATGCACTCGGACTGTCCCGGCCAACCTCATAGCACACAATTTGCTGTTCACATGAATCCAGTTTAACAGAGCGTCCTCGGTCTACGTACTTAGGGCGATCACCAGAGCGTGGGAACAGTTGAGGTTCGTTTGAGCCAACTTTGGACATATCACCTTGATCTTGTGGGCATGCTTTTGACAGGATGTATGGGCGAAGGAAGTATACAGACCAACTGGACATGGAGTGCGAACACAGAATGCTGCTATTTGGAGCAGGTGATGCTAACAGACATGCTGACAGAATATGCTTGTTGTTTATGTGTTGACAGCTAGAAGAAGCGATGAGGCGTATGATTAGGAACACTTGAATGAGAGGAAAATAGAGCAAAGATGTCTGCTTCTTCAGTGCTGTGGGGAAAATTCTGCCTCATGGTTACCCAGGCCGATGAACAAAGGTCGCCTGAGAGGCTCCAACTTGATCTAAAGGGCATTAGGGTTAATCAAGGGGGCCCCAGTCCTGGCGCTTTACTGCACAGTCTTGTCGGCGAGGCAGCTGGTGTTAGAATCCTCTTGGGGTCCTCTCTTCCAGAAGGTAGGGAATCAAAAGTTTGACAATTTACAGTTGGAGGTCGATTAGCCTGAGGTAATAGAATAAAGCAGACGCCTGACGCCCCTTGCCGCGTGCATTGGCAGCCTCAGCAAATTTTTTGTTTGATTTATTAGTTTTTTCGACCGTACTGGATAATGTGCAAACCGTTAGGCAATCGCAGGGTACAGTTTCAACAATCCGCCGCTTTTGATCTGACCTTCTTCGAGGGGAAGGCAGCACCATCACTTCAATAACTATTAAGATTTTGGCCCCCTAGAGGACTGCCATTGTAACCCCACCATGGAGAGCAGTAGAATTTATTTCCACACCACATGTTACCACGATTATCTGTCGAACGGGGATTTGCCGCTCCAAATATGGCAAACCAACTTCGGTCTTTCTTCCTTCAGTCAATAAATCTCGCAGGATTATTACATCAGTCCGACCACCACATCAAGACAACAACTTCTACTCGGTAAACAAGAACAATGACGTCCGCGTAGTTCAATGCAACAGAATTTTGGCCTACATTTATACCAAGAAGATAGCCTTTGGAGACCCCTGCTCGTGCGTTTCATTCTCTCATCAATATAGGGGAGAACAAAAATGGAGAGTGGACACCATTGCTTGCAAGGAAACCGATGAGCAGTTCCCCATACAATCCTACACTCGTGAGTGTGCAACTACAGAGGACGTATAATATGCAGAAAATTCTGGGACAAGCCTTGCTGCACCAGCGTTCAGCAGGGTTGACCGGTCAAATAATCGAGCGCACATTTGAAGTCGATAAACATCAGTGTTGTGCAGCACCCATTTGTATGGTTTGTCTGAAAAAAATTTACAGTGCGTAAAAATCTGGTCGACAAGATTTCTCCTTGGCTAGCCCTTTTCTGGTGAGGATTCTACGTTTCACATTCAGTCGACAGAGATTCATTAACCCAGCAGTATTGTTACGAAGACTGAAAAGGCGCACACAGACACGAGCTGTTCCATGATACGCCGGGTGTATTTCGTTGTCTCTTCGGACGTATACTACAGGGAAACATCAGATAAATAAAACGGAACGAAAGCCTATACCACTGAGATATTGAAGGATAAAGGAACTGCCAACGATGTGACCTACTCCAGGTGCCAATACAGTTCTTCTGGTAGTGGATTCCGCAAACTGCCGTTTGTTGTCCTGTACACGGTGTGGAACGCAGCTGCCGAATCGACACAATGCCCAATTTCAAGCAAATGACGGGCTACAGATAGAGCCAGTTTCGACGATGCATTGCCTTCAACTTCGAATTTCGGAAGGGTAAACCAAGCTGATTCATACGCTGCTGTATCTGAGTCGGGACATATTCCACCTCCTTCTCAGTTCTGTCTGAGACAGTAAAACAGCTTGGAGATAAGGCACTGAGATGGTGGGACTTTAATTAAAAGGGTCGGGAATCGGTTGTAGGAGCAGAGAACTACAGGCCTGGCAGCATACGTTAGGCATCGCTTCACAAGCTCACCAATGTCATCTTCCCGAAGTTCAACTTCAGGAACACTTTTGCTCTTGGAACCGAACGCACCCGCTATGTTTTCAGCCGAACTACGTTGCACTTCTGGTGAGTATCCACTCCAACGAAATATCTCCTCGGACTATCTAAGTTCCACGTCGGTGGTATCTTCCGCACAAATTTTTATCGCTATGTCACGTAACATTCTAGCCACACCCGCAAAAAAAAACGAAGAAACGGAGATGCTGACCACTCTATGCGTGCTTCATCGTCTCGGCGAGTCAGTTGGATATCCAGAAGGATAGTGGTGTCATTCATACTGTGTTCAACTGTTAATTTCTTTGTTTGGAATGATTGGTGTTTAGCACCTAGGACAGCTCCATTGTTTCTTGCATTGATCCTGTTATCACTGAGATACTACCTACCTTCTTTGGTACAATTTAGACCGTCCAATTAGACCTTCCAACCAAATTCCTACGCTAGCGGTGAATGTATCTGCTAATACCGGACTGGGCGGAATTCCCAATCTGCTTGTGACATTTACATTAGAAGCTAGAATTAACATCCTCTATGCTAAGTAAGGATAGGCGTTTCAGGTCCGTTGTTGATAGTTCACAGTTGATGTCGCCGCGGTGGACAAACTATTACATATGAAACCAAAACCTAGAAGAGAGAAGGACTAATGTCTGACGGCAATGCAGCAGTTTGACATTTAAGGAAATCGCCACATAATTTGTAACCTAGAGTTTTGTAAGACGATTAGTCCCTAACCGACCCGGCATGTTAGAACCTGCAAGTGTCACACAGACACCCCTAGCCTAGTACAGTCAAACGGGCCACTCGGTTACACAGGCCGTCATATTCCGGTAAGATTCAGCCTCTTAGCGACGGAAACCTTTGGATGAAAGGCTAATCCGCAACATGGTGAAACATGAGGCACCCATAGACCGGGATCCCGGTGGACCACTTTGTCTTTTACCCTACGCGCGTGAGTTATGGGAGCCAGATTCACTTGCAGATCGATGCACTGATCAGCTCGAAAATTTATGCAAGAAACAGAATCCAACCCTCTGGACAGCGGATACGTATACAAAAGGTCCTTTGGGAGTACGGAGCAGCCAGGCAGCTCAGGCTCTGAAAGATCCAATGCCAACTTTAAATCTAGACACGGGAATCTCAAAAGGAGCAACTAGAACGAAATGTTTACCAAACCATACTCCTTCCGTAATTTTCGACAACCTCAATGATTGCCAAAAGGATGAAAAGTTTTAAAAAATACATTAATGAATAGCCGTTTCCAGAGACATAAATATGGTTCGAGGTGTCCTCCGCAAGGAAAATAACACGAGAGCCTCATTTGGAACAGTGATAACCCGGAGGGCTTTCTGTGCCACATGGACACTGCATCGAGACTCAAATTTGACGGGCATTGCCTATTTGAACTTGACCAGGATTGTGTAGAGATCATCATTATCAGGGACAGCAACATCAGTGTTGACACTGATGCTTCACTGCCGTACAACCCCAAAGTTTGTCTAATTATATTTCAAGCCTTAGAACGAAAAGAAGAGAAAAGAGTGGGTGAAGCAGGGGATCTGGTGCTGGCCTATCACAAGCATTCTGAGGTGCCTACACCTCCAGGCGCTCAGTCAGACAATCTGAAAAGAAACTGACAACACGAACACCATTGACACCGATCAGCAGCCACTTTTTTGCAATGCCTCCAGCCAAGCGCAGGAGGGGTCACGGAGACCCCATCCTGGAAGGCGTACTGCACCAAAAACACCCAAACTCTTCGTAATCTCTTTGACACCCATCTGCCAAGTCATACGATGTCCACCTCACAGTTTCCGCCATTCTTAAGGAGGATTGTGTAGATATTCTACCATTTAGATAGGTTGCTATTTATTGTTTATATTCTACGTAGCTGATCTCAAGGAAACAATAATTAACGACAGCAGCTCAAACAACGTAGGTTCGTGAGAATGCTGTGGAAACAGACATATCCGAAAGGGCAAGTTTTGTTTGGGTGCAGTGCGCAACGGGATCTCAAGCTGCAAGCCAGTTAGTCAACAATTAGTGCACGCTTGATGCAGCAATAAGCAGATACGAAAAGATAAACAGTAATCTAGGGATAAAAGTCAGTTCAACAAAAAATTGACGTTTTCTGAAACATCCCGATAAATACCGAAATTTGCCGCCGGATCCTTTCCCGTAAAGTTTGCAAAATCTCTAAGGGCTTGGTAACGCTCACCACACCCACTACGTACCACTGTCCACTCAAGTCCTATGAAGTATGATCATTGAATGTCGGTGTCCGGAAGAGTAAACTTATCGTTTTAAGTCGACTGGATATAGCTTATACTAGAGCGTGAAGTGGAATCATTTTGACTTGCCATTTGTCCAACAATTTACGGTTGAAATGTTCAACAGGGATCATTGCAAGACCAAAAATTACATACACATGGCTCACCCCAAGTGAACCAAACCTAAATCCAACGAAAAAAAGGAATTTTGGACTAGGTCTTATGCAAATTCTTATTTAAGTGAAGCTTACAGCTAGTGTGATCGAGCGACGTAAGATAGAATCAAAGTGTTGGTTGTAAAATGCCGGTTTACCTGGTGGGGATAGGAGTAACAGGAGGTGAGTTAGATCGGAAACACTCTGACTCGAGTGTCTCAAATTCCGCAGGAGAGAACGGTGGATTTTTTAAGGGTTGGCTGACTGACCGGCTGCTAGTAAGCGCAGGAAAAGTCTGTCCAGGAGTGTACACGCGTATTATATTGGACAGCGTCAGATTGACGTAGAACTTTTTCCCAGTAGGGCTGAATAAGCTAACCTGGATTTGAATAGAAGAGGGAAGGTGCATTGAAAAAACATATAGACGTGCATCCATGAAACAGACTAGTACAGAACCCACCCAACAGTGCACTGACGATGTCTCCTCGAATGGTGACGAAACGTTTGCAAATCATTTGCGAAGCTCGGCGAACAGATCAACAGCCACCTGATCAATTACTAACCAATACAGAACAGCTAAACTAAATTGGTGAATCTCGGATAATGTGATACAGATCTTTACTGGGCTAGCAAAACAGTTGATGAGGAGCGGGCGGACGATAGAAGACGACCCACCTACCAGTTTCATCCCAACCGAGTACAAGTATTATCATCTCATCGACAACGCTAATGTTGGTCACACGATAAGTCGTTCTTCGGACAGATTTTGTGAACACAATCCCGTGTCCCTGAGTGATAGTTGGAAGCCATTCTCAAGTGCGACTGCATCACATCTGGCCGGAACAAGTCACATCATAGGCAACAAGCACGCCGTTCGGGTATTTACGGACCGATCACGACTGACACGACGCAATTAACAGTGGCAGAAGTGAGTGGAGTCCGACTGCATGACCCGCAGCTTGACGTTAAAAAAACGTGAGCTCAGATTGATTTGGCTCACGAAATATTCGATTCAATGAACTCGTCTGACACTAATGTCACTTACTTGACTCCAGATCCACTGACTCGTGTATCCCACTTTTTAAAGAATATGTATCAGTGAGTTTCACATAACCTATGAACCTGATTTCCGATTTGTACTTTATATAAACTTGTGATGTATTAACCAAGAGGACCAACAACAGAATACAAGCTTTGACCCTTAGCCGAAATGATATCGGATAGGCTCCGAACACGTATAAAGAAGAATTACGCAGCAGCAAATTTACGGATAACCTTCCGATGAAAACGTATTCTGAGCAATCGAATAAGGGACAATTGGCCGCGGTGTGTACTCATTTGAACACCCATGCAGGGCATTATACATTGTGCCTACAACAAGGCGAATATCTGAGATAATCCGTGAACGCCGCAAGGTCTGGTTAGCCCATAACTGAAAAACCCCAATTCCAATTCGATTGTTATGCATTTGATTGATCATAATCTTACTGTCGCCCCTACCGAAGCCCTTCAGCTGGTGCAACGAGTCTCACTGAATCAGTCGAAGTTTGCGCGAACTCGATTGCTCGCTGTTGCTGGGACGATATTCATCCATCCAGCCTTGCAAACCTGACCTCTGTGCTCAAAAACAACCAGTACGGATAGTTAAGTCCAACTGGCCGCCAAATGATAGTCGTAATGCGCATTCCGAGAATCATGCAATTACAGGGAAAATATTCGTGCAAACGAACTACAGAAAACCTCCTCAGATAAGTTGGCAGACACGTTATTAGTTAGTGATGTGTGTCATGACGAATCATCGAACTTCTTCCAGAGCAATGATTCGTCTAGAGTTATCTCGTCAATCCGTGCACTAATTTCTCCAACCGAAAAACGTCCTACCGCCAGCAGGACCCAGGATTTTCATCTGGAGCTTTAAACATCCCATCCGCAAATGGTACTCCTGGAAATAACATGAACCGCACTGTAAATGAAGTTCCCTGCTAGCACAGTGATATTGCATTATCCGGTCCCACAGCACGAGGATCCACACTTTACTAATAATGGACGGAACTTCATCCCACACCTTAAGAATCCAATCTATAGGATTAGCAGACTAATCTGAACACCTGGAAATTAATTTGAAGAATCAATTAAGTTGACAACCCCTTCATAACACTTCTCCTGTTTGAATAATCTATGAAACAATCAACTGCAGCTTTGTTGTAGCATTTGGAGGGGATCAACTCAAACGGAACAACACTTGGACCCGATCGAGAAACGGATAATCTCATGTTTCCGAGGTATAAGTTAATGTGAAAAGGCGACGATCGAGAGGGGTCAGTATCTTCCTGTCCCTAAATTCTAACCCACTGATCCACTTCCTCAAACAAGCATCTAAAATTCCCTCGGTTACTTAATAACCACGATACTTCACCTCATACTTCATATCCTTCCAGAACACCTTCTCTGTATACTGATGATATCCTTTTCTCTCCAAATGCAATGCACCACCGGAGTTGAGTGGCGCGACCCTTTGCTCATAGTACCAGCTGAGGTTTACGCAAGTTTTTATTTAGCATGCAATGACCCATACGATAGTCAGATTGCAGCACGGTTGAATAAAGAGCCATCCTGTCTTTCTCAACTAGCGGAGAGATAAAACAGAGTACGTTGTGTCCTAGATAGAAATTCGATTTCGAAATATTGGCTGTTGATCTGTTCGCCAAGCTTGGAAATTAGCTTGGTGACGAAACGTTAACATACTAATGGTCAAGATCGGTGGACAGATCAACAACGACTCGAACAGTCAGTATTCGATTTAGGATCTGGATTCAAGGCATCGCGCCTGATCGGTGTGAAATGGGGTTAGGTGAAATCTGATGGGTGACGGAAACAACAATCTGATCAAGAGATGCGACGACGGTTGTCCCATATATGGAGACTAAAAGTTATCACTTTGACGTCGTGATCGAGACTGAATGTTGCAGTGATCTCGCATGCTACATTGGCTGGGACTTCGTTCCACAAGGTATAACCATGCCAAGAAGACCAAATGTGAGCAGTCGGACTGAGCTCGAGATAGCTTAGTGGTTAAGATAAGTGGTAAAGTGCGACCTTACTGATCGGAAAGTCCGTGGTTCGAACCCCACCATGGTATCTCGACTGCTCCTGTCTAGGCACGAGTGACGTGGCAGTAACTCGGCCCCCGTGCGTCCTTCGGGTGGCCTGGCAACCAGGCACCGAAAGGGTGACAGATGAAGAGTAAACAGACCCAATACTAAGAGCAATCGTAGTACGAAGCGGTATGGGAGTAAAGTTGTACTGTCATTTGCAATAGGGATGTGAATGTAGCAAGGTGCTTTCTCCAGGCATGTCCATATTTACCTACCTGTCTCCTAGGAAGGCGAGTTACAAAAGATCGGCCCCAAAAACCATAAATGTAAATGTAAAATAGGCGTTCAATGCTGTCTGTCCAACTTCTCCGATACGACCAAATGACCACTAGATATCGTTAGTCTCAAAGGATTCCAGGAAATCCATACTTCAGGCAACAAGTACGACGTTACACACAAATCCCTCAAACACAAAATAGTGAAGAGTCTAAGGAGGGACCAAGATCTCCGGTGAACGATGACAGTTCAGGAGATGGAGGCTTTTGACTCCGGATACAGTTGTACTAAACATAACCTAACTCGATAGACTAGCCAAATCAAGGGAACTGTCCGTGAAATGATAGGTAAGAAAGACGGTTTAGTAATCCATTCGCGAAAATGTCGATTGGAAGGATGAGCACTTCGAAGAACGGCTTCCTGCAACATACCACTTGAAGACAGGACATGCAGTTGAATGGAATACAAATCTTAATATACCTCTTTAATCTTAATAGATCTTTATAGACGTCAGACGAATAAATAGGGTACGAGATATGCTATAAAGCTCGAGAGGCACGAGAGCCGGACGGTTTGTATACAGCCCTCTTCAACTAATAAACTGATCGTCAGATGTGACACTTTCGGTGCCTAGTTTCCAGGCCACCCGAAGGAAGCACGAGGGTCATGTTACTACCGGGTCACCCAGGCCCAGACGAGAGAAGTAGAGATGCCGTGGTGGAGTTCGAACCACGGACCTTCCGCTTAGTAAGTTCGCGCCTTAACCACTGGCCTATCTGGACCTCTTATCCTCCCTCTTCAAAAAGCCGGTGAATCTCTCGTTACTCACCTGACAAAACTTATTGGTGCTAAGTGGAGTGAACGGCAATTGCTAGCTGAATTGGCATAACATCAATTGTCTCTATCTTCAAAAAGAGTACGCGAACATTGTGTGAAAACATCGTGGCATTAGCCCGATAGTTATTGCATCTAGAGTGCATGCTGTCCTTACTCTTCACAAGTTGATTGAATACAGATCCGTGAAATCGAAGCTGGGCCTAGTCATGCATGGGGAGACGTCGATCACACATCCAATGTATTTCCAGTGCAAAGTCGGATCCTGAATTCCATCGTAATTCAGGATTGTCTTTGGTTCTGTATCGTTCATAAGTGGAAATACCGGAAATCCCAGTTCCCTGAAATCGGCCTACGACCCGTTCCCTTGTCATAGAGTTCTATGAGCCAATCTTTTACTCCAGTCTAAGAAGGAATCCTATGGCTGGAGCCAGGATCTGCTTGTTGCGCGGCGGATTGACTGAGTGAGGTATAAATGTGACTGACTTACGGCTTAGCCTAAAGGATCAATGGAATCACTCCTAACTATTGTCATAATGGCATGCTCTGAACGCCGTAATGTTAGGGTGGCAAGACAGTTGCCAGATGTAGTGTCAATTTCGAAAAGTTCGGTTAAACGCAGTGGTAAATATCAAAAAGTGAAGAGGTGATAAACTCCGTTGTTTCTTGTTGAGGAATTGGTGTTTTTTCTTTTGACGTACCGGTACCGATGGCGAGCGTCTATAGAAAAAGAGGGTGTTCCCTGAGGAAAAACTTTATTGTACGGAAGGCTACTATACCACAAGCTCGCTAACCGACTCGAAGATACAAGTCAAGACCGATAATTACTGGATAGATGACTGTAGGCAATAGGATAATGACAATGACAAAAAGTTAAAGGTAGCCTGTGGATGCCTAGTCTTGAAGAATGAAATGTCCAAATTATACTATTTATCTAGTAAGTATGTAGGTGCAGTTTCTCTTGTTCTAACCGGGGTTAACCGATTGCGTTCTGCTCGAAATAGCAGTTTTCTTGATCACAGCCTTAGTGTGACAGCCTACCGAGTGTTACAGCTGATAAGGAGAGCGCTACTTCAGTATGACAGGATCAATGAGATATCCCAGTCAAGAAGATCGGATAATTGCCAGACAAACCAACATAGCGAATGAGGTTTCCCCTTTGGCCTGCCCAATAATAAGAACGAGGAGAAAAGCTTCTGCAATAAACGTACCTGCTTCAGCAGTAGCAACACGCAGTTGGTAAGTTGCTCTTTATAGGTTTTGATCACAGAACGATGAATGGTACAGCCCAGTGAACCTACAAGAAGGGCAAAGATTAGTGGAGTCCGAGGCATTCTCAACCTGTTTTGTCCTTCAGAACACCCTTTGCATCAGTTGGAAGAAGCTCCACGTCGTCCAAAAAGCCACACATGACGGGCACCTTACCGCGAGGTAAGAGGCCTCGTGTGATCTAAGGACCATTGCTTTTGACAGGTAATGTGAGTACCTGTTGGAGCACATTGGCAATGGAGTACTTCTCAACAAGAGGCCATATGACGGGGCCGCAGTCGTGTTGGATGCGATTCATGAGTTCCGATTCTTCTGTGTCACTTGCAATAGATTGAGACAATGAGTGAGACGAGGGATCACACTGAACTGATCCAACATTGGGCTGAAAGTAAAACAAGAAAGGAGTATGAAGGAGCAAACCTTTTTGTGACGAGATCCATGTGGTATATCCAGTTTGAGCTCCGTCCCCCCAGACTAGGACATTGATGGATCAAAATAGTTAATACTATGAGTTATACCTGTGGTAGCATACCTGCGGGGCCCGGTAATCTTTTTCGCCTGCTCGTGTTCACTGTTTCAGGCAAGGGGGACTGCACTGAATCAAAGTAAAAAGTGAGGAGAATATGAAGGACTTCATGCAAAGGTCCGTTACTAACCTGATCGTCTTCTATCAAAAGGGGGCAGAGGTTTTGGAGCCGGTAATCGTTCGGGCACCTTTCTATGCAAATCTGAACCGACCCCGAAGGAGATAAAATCTGAGTCAGAATCGTCATCGTCATGAAGAAAGGGTGCATTAAACGGATCATCCATCTCCTAGGTGAAGACAGAGGCAAAAAGAACGAGTAACGGTCAAAAGAGGGGCAACCAACAGAATGACGAGCGACAGCAGGCAGCTCAGCACCACACTAACGTAAAACTGAAACTGAGTTCCGGTGTAATGTATCCGACCTGCAATTTGTGACAAAAGCTGTATACTAAAATCGAGGGAAAACTGAATCTAACACAAACTTGTGAGAATTGGAACAAGTTTCATTAACCAGATCCATGTCCATTATGTGGGCGATGCGTGTGGCTGCGCAAAAGGACTCACCTTTGTGAAATGAAACCACTAATAAGTGCTTCCGCCATTTAGAGTGGACATTCTACACCTATTCACAAGAACCTTAACCTGTCTTGTCCCAACATAACAAACAAACGCGTGACAATGAGCACAAGGAAGACACTGTGAAAGACAGCATCCCACCAACTACATGAGATAAATACCACCATATACGCCATGTGGCTTGCAGCTATTACCTGAAGAAAAAGAAGCACAATCTGTGGTCATCCGTAGAACCCCATGGGGTGGAAACTAAAAGCTGAGAACGACATAAAACCTGCCAAATTATTAGTATGCATGCTCATCCTTCTATCTCATTCCCTCGAGTTTACACTAGGCACAGGGCACTTAGGTGTGTGCACTCAATGCAAACCATACGCGACATTACTTATCACGGAAATCAATCAACGTAGTTCGATGTAACAGGCCAAGCCGAAAACGGATGTCAGCCCACCATTTATATGATATATATATATATATATATATATATATATATATATATAGAGAGAGAGAGAGAGAGAGAAAGAGAATAATCTATCACAGTGTATCAAGGTACTTCGATCGCTAATAGGGGTTGGGTTTAAAACAAGAAAACCATTCATAGGCGGGCGCACTTTGATGATACTCTAGCACCGTAAAAGTTAACAAGAATAAGCGCCTTGTTGGATAGCTGGAAAGAGCTCATATTCCATATTACTCTTGGGTGCACTTGGATTGAGGCATTTCCAGAGTGACACCCTCAGGGTTCCACGTGCGATTCTTGTTCCAGCTACCTTTGCCTAGTGAGCCCTCTGGAGAAAAAACGATATAATCGGGTATGTACTTAAAAAAAGGACCCGATAACTGACATAATCGGCGTTTTTTCACGGGTGAGACAACTGCAATCAGAGGCCACTACAAAAAGGGAGGCAACTGTAAAGATCACCAAGATTTACCTCAAAAGAGAATTGTGAGCCCAGGGGTAAAGTCATTTGGAAATAAGCCAACAGAGTGTCGCTAGAATCCGCGGTACTTCCTTGATAGCACGGTGTTCAGCTGCAGAAGAAACAGGAAGGATAACCTAGCGATTACGCTAGCAGGTCTCTTAAATGTAACATCTCATGTACGTGAACGTTAAGATTTGGAGTGGTGAGATGCGTGAAATTAATTCCACAACTCATCACGCGGTCTTGACAGATAGTCAACAAATGAGTTAACGAGAAGCGAACTCTTAGCTTGTGCATTCTAGAACCTAAACAACACCCACCTCTAGTCCTACGTGCAAAGGTTACGCTGAACCAGATGAACTGAATCCTCGTCTGAACGCAACGGACATCCCTTGTTCAGGAGAGCAGGCCCCACAGGGCAGCTGGTATAACAACAGGTTTATATCACTCAGTGGCTCACATAAAGTTCTAACTTCGATTGAAAATGCACTCGAAGCACTGTTCTACGAAAAATACAATAAACTGACGGAAATCAGTTGCCTAATCACCTAAGTCGATCAGGACAACTGCATCCAAGATTCGGTTCAAAACTAGACGCCACTACTGAAAACTCCGTTGGCAAACAACCATAATCCACTATGGTATCATCCCGTAGCATCAAAAAGACCAGAAGCCTTGGCGTCAATTGCCTACCGGACAAGCCACCGAACTATCGTCAAACAAGGTTTATAGGAAACGGTAGCATACGACGGTTGGCACATACGTAATGGGCATAGCCGATAAGGTGGACAAATTCGGAAGCCTATTCCAGTGAACTCGTAACGCACTTAATAAGCACCACTCCCTGAGGCTCAACGTACGGATACTTAACTTCAGCTATTGGTGAAGAAATCATTAGATGGGCGGAGCATTACAGTCGACTTCTCAAACGTGGAGTTAACACATAAAAACTCCCAAGATTACATACGACACCGACCTCATCACTCGGACAGAAGACGATTCAAACCATCGGCTAACTCGAAAATGAAGAACCTCTTGAAAATGACACGATGTAATAAAAAGTAACCGTTCAGCTGTAACACACTTTCGGTGCCTAGCTGCCATGCCATCCGAAGGAAGCACGAGGGCTGTGATGCTGCCAGGTTGCCCAAGCCTAGACAGGAGAAGTCGAGATGCAGAAGTCGGGTACGAACCACGATGTGTACGATCGTATTCAATCCGAGGCATAAGCTATGGCTACTATGTGACAGCATACCCCTCAATGAGATAGGCTGTGCAAGGTTCCGCAGAGTTTGCAGCTACTTGGAAGGAAAATCACGTGGAGCCACTCAGAAGGGTGTAAAGATCTTACAACGTTTGGTTTGGAAATACTCGATTTCATTTCTTGGTAGCGTTTCGTAGCCAGTTCCTCGCGAACTTTTCACGCATGAGTGGTCGGCATGCGCAGTCTGTCCAGCTGTTTCAACTAGGGTGATCTGTTTGCTGCCCCAACTGCAAACCAAGTACCGTTTGCGCACCAGTTCGCCGTGAGCAAGCTGTACCCAGCCAACTCATTGCTACCCTGAGAAGACGCACTTTTATATTTTACTTGATCGCAGCTTATTCCTGCTGGAGTATAAGCTGTCTCCATGAATAACACGTACTGCGGTTGCCCATGCTTGGCGATCTGCGGCACGATCCACACAGTCCGATCCGGGCATCAAACGTTGTAGGTAGACCGGAGACCAAGCAGACCGACATCTGATTCGGCAGTGGATAGCCAAGCCTCCGGTTGATTCACTCGGTCACAACGCCAACCCTGACATGGAGCTACACTTCTCAAGTTTATCACCCGGCTTGTGGACTACATGTTCAAAACACTGCAGTCGACGTCGCTGAATATGGAGTTTTGATATACTGTGAGGGTGCTTTCATATCTCTTCCTTAGAGATCCGATTGGACCATCTTGTACCGTGCTAGCCGCGCTGGAGTTGTTATTCGCCACAAACCTCCAAAAAAATCCATGGTAAGCCTAGTATCAGCTATTATCCTTATGCTGCGGCTCCATTGGCGAGTGACCCTTCCTCGGCTGTCCAGATGGCTAGAGCGACCTGAAAGCAAGCTGAGAAAGGCAGTTTTAGGAAACTCGTTTACCT
This sequence comes from Opisthorchis felineus, assembly GCA_004794785.1. NCBI lineage: Eukaryota > Metazoa > Platyhelminthes > Trematoda > Opisthorchiida > Opisthorchiidae > Opisthorchis > Opisthorchis felineus. The sequence goes on from SJOL01006490.1 coordinate 328,327, forward strand.
CGAAAATTGGAATCCAAGGAACCGCTTGGATGTTGGGAGCTGAACCATCACAACGCGTTCCCATCAAGTGTATAAGGTCGACGTTACCCGACTGCCAAAAGCTCGAGTACCTGAGCACCGTTCCTGTCGAATCCAGCTCTTTCCACCTCTATCACAGCGGATTTGACAGCCCTGGCTAATATGATGTGGCCTTTATATCTAATAATCCAGCTCAAAATTTTCTGTCACTCGAACCCATCACGTAAAGAATACCATCAATCAGACGCAAGAACCCGGCAGAGGGGTATGAAAGAGAATGCAAAACGCTTGGGTGCTGTCGGTGCTACTCGTCTTCCACGATGGGGATCGCATGATCCCCACTGCGCCTGTTTGGGGACACTGCGAGATATGGCTGCTACTCGATGTCAATGGCGTTCTTGTCGTCAGTTTCTATCCGGATTGCCTGAATGAGTGTCTGAAGGTGTAGGCACTTCGGAATGATTGTGCGGGCCCAGTTATCCCTTCGCTTTCCATCAACATTATGCGAGATCAGCAGGTTTCAGTGCTACCAGTGTAACGGTGGGTACTACTGATGAGGCATGCGAGTAGTATGTGTGTTCTCGTAACTTCGCCTTGATCTAATGGAAGGTGGGATTTATTACAGAATTTGTGGAACTACTTTACAGTTTTTGCTTACAATTGTGCGATAGTCAATGAATATCCAGGAGAGTTCAAGAAGATGCGTTCGAGAAGAAGACGGATATTCCGTTTTTAAAAACAACATGCAAATGAGACTTTAACCTTCCTGTCCAATAGTCTGTAAATGTTTAGTTGGCGTTTTCTAATAAACAACTCCGCAGCGAAGGGTTTCCCTCCTTACACCAGGAAGGCTACACTAGCAACTAGCGACTATGATAGCATTCGCAGATCCCCCAAAAGCCGAATGATGAAGAACTTCAGGAATGACAGAGAACGCTGGTAGATTGCGAAGGCCTATGAGATGAAGAAGGCCTTCGCATCAGGCATCAGGCCGCGCCCTGTTTCAGCTGATTTGGTCAACCAGCCAAAACAATATGCGAAAAACATGGAACGACAATCCACTCGCAAAATCGTCGTCTTGAGGGATGGGCCGACACCTCAAAGAGCAGTTCAGCTGGCCTCCTTCAGCAGAATCGTCGGAAGAACCCAACAAGTCGGGATGGAACGTCGACATCAGCCCGCCGTCAACAACGGAAATCCAAAGTGAAATATAATTTCTCCAACGCGACAGGGCACACCGTCCAGATGGATTGCAGCCCGAACTTTCCAAAGGTGGTGAACCCATGGTGAACAGTCTGACGACCCTGCTGAGGAAGATTCGAGACGCAAACAAAATACCAGTGCAATGAAGCGCCTCGAAGGTGATGCCAGCCTTCAAGAAGTGGGTAAGAATGTCATGCGTAAACCATCGTTACATCAGCCCGATAGCCGTAGCATCTAGGGTGCTCTCTGGTATTATTTTGCACAGTTTGATCAATTATCGAGATAGATTCGTGAAAATCAAGCTGAGTTTCGCCCTGGCCGAGGATTCACCCACCATACCTTTACCTTGAGCAGCGCTGCTCATTCAAACGTCCCACGTGGGTCACTTTCCTTGACCTGAAAGCTGCTTCTGACTCGGTGGATCGTCGGAAACCTCTGCGACGTCTGACGATCAAAGTTATTCATTCCAAATTTATATCCCCCATGACAGCACTGTATGCCAACTTTTTTGGACGGGTACGAGTATACGGTAAGCTTTCGGTTGAGTTCATCACGTACAGTGGTATAAGACAAGACTGCCCTGTCATTTTCTCTCCTTAACTTTGTTATTGATATGCTGCTTGAAATTTCTCTCCCTGCCTCTGGAACCCCGGGAGTCGAAGTGCTCCCGGGACATTCGCCCATAGACATTGAGTATGCAGACGATATCGCTCTCCTTGGTTCAGATCCTTCAAAAATGCAAACCATTTCAAATAACACAAAAAACCCTGCCACACGGTTTGGCATGCGTTTCAAACCTACAAAGTGTAAAGCGCTGCTACATGACTGGGTTGGATCAAACCCAAACCTCATGCTTGCAGGCGATCCAATCGAAGTGGTAGATAAATTTGTTTACCTGGGCAGCTGTATAAGCTTCGGTGGACTGGCTGGAGATGAGATTACTTCTCGAAACGGGAAGGCCAGGACAACTTTTGCCAACCTCCGACACCTATGGCACCGACGTGACGTCAATTTGTCTGTCAAGGGCAGAGTTTACACTGCGGCGGTGCGATCCATACTGCTTTATGGATCAGCGACGAGACCTCTACGCTCGGAGAACGTATGAAATATGCCAGTATGTGATCATCGGTGTCTCCGAAGCATTGGTCAGGTCTGGTGGGAACATCGGATTAGAAATGTTGAGGTACGTCTGATGGTCTTAGGAAAAGGTAGCTCTCTCACGTTGGGTGAATTACCCACCCTTTATAGATTACGATGACTAGGGCATATTCTCCGCATGCCGTCTGCCTCGCAAAGCTCTTTTTCCCCAGCCCTGTGCTGAGTGGAAGCGATCGAGAGGCAGACACTCTTTGACCTAGCAACGAAGTATGAAAACACTAACCAGTCAAATCAGTCGGGTGGACAACTGCCACCCGAGGACCCCGGGACTCAACTCACCAATGGTTAATGACACTGGCAAAAACCAATCGCGCATCAAAGCTATCTCCTCCAATGCCTAGCTACCCTGTTCCCAGAATGACTGAACATGCCATCGCCTCCATTGCTTGGCTGCATCACCCATGCTCTCCTACTTCCCGGCGATCGAAACAGAAGCGGCTGGAACCAAGCGTTTTATCATCCGTATCTCCGTAGCATAGAGAGAGTTAGCTAGCTGCTGAGAGGAGTGCACGCAGCACAGGAGTGCATGCAGTCATTTCCTAAGCGAATTGCTGAATTAAAGTTCTGTCTTTATGAGCTGGGGTCATATTAGGTGAGGTTCACAAAGGACGCCGGACACGACACCCTTATGAGTTTAATTTGCTGATGTCTAAAGGTGTAGGCAGCCCCTTGTTGATCGCTTTCCTTCATCGCACTGAGTCCCTACCCTTTTGTTTTCACTCTTTGCTAAGGCGTTGTTGCCTTGTGGTTGTATGACAGGTATGCGCCAGTGTGTATTACTGGTGTATTGCCGTCAGTGATAATGATGATATTGGCTACAACCTAATCGAATCTACATGGCCCCCGTGCACGGAGGACTACCGCTTCTTCAGAGTAGAAGAAACAGAGGACCAAGAAGGATGAGATTACACTTCTTCCTCATCAATTCCTAGGCTCCTGAATACTTGTCCTAAAGCTCACCCTGTACGAAACCACAACAGCACCCTTCTGGACTATCTGGATAATGACCAGTCTGAGCCGGATGCCATCCGCGAAAAAATCCTAGGAGTGCTATGTAATGCTTGTCGGCGTGTTGTATATTTGCACTGTTTCTCAAGGAGTTTCACCGTTCATCGTTAAATAACTTTCTGGTTTTAGATCGCAGTATCAAAGCTTTGGATGAATAAGGCTTAGCTGGGCCCTCGGTCGATTCCATTCTTACTCTGACTGTCGCCGCGCTCCGTTTCTAGTCAAACACAACACGGTGTCAAGAACAATGAGCGCGCATAGTTAGCGCGATTACTTGTGCTTCTACTAGCCACCTATGAAACAAGATGGCTCAGTGGTTAGAGCGCGAATTTCCTGACAGGAAGGTCCGTGGTTCGAACCGGACCTCTGCCTCTCGACTTCCTCTCTCTAGGCTTGGGAAACCTGGCAGAATCACAGCCCTCGTGCTTCCTTCGGGTGGCATGGCAGCTAGGCACCGAAAGGGTGTTTCAGCTGGATGATTTTTTTTTCTGCGAAGCACACCACGTCAACGGAGATGTCAGATCTCAGAGCGCACCAAGCGAAGACGACAGTAACAAACGTGCCCCACTACCGCACACTCCGAAACCAAGCAATCCAGGTGACCAGGAACGACCAGCAAGGAAACCAGCAAGGAAGCCGTGTCAGCAAGGACACTATCTCATTATCTTGTGATATCTGTATCTAAGATCGTCATTATTTCCAGGCTGCAAGTGTATTTCCATTTTCTACCAATGGCCTACTTTTATTTTTATGAAACACAAATTCTGAATGCAGTTCCCACCCAGCAATACTGGTTGAAACGTATTCATCTACTTATTTGTCGGAATCGTCCATGTGGACGCTGACACCAATTCCTCGAATCACATGTCCTTTTAATATTTCTGCAATGTGGAGCTATTTCACTTTATGTGACAAGCTGGTACTTTCTCAAACAACTTTACGCGTGTGGCGAAATGACTGCCGACGACAGTGGGAAAGTCTTCTGATAGCCCTCAAAAAACTCCCAAATTATATGCACTTTCCACAACTGAGCTCCGATCAGTTGAAGAATCACAGAGTCATGGGTGCAGATGGCAATCCTGCAGACATATACGAGGTATGAACCACCACCCTCCTCGCACGAATCCATAGTCTATCCTGTTCAATATGCGATAGTAAAGTGTTTCCATCTCAGTGAAGCTTCTGCGCGTTTCCACAGAGGAGGCGACAAGTCCGTTTATGAAAATTATCGTGGATGAAGCCTCAAATCTTTGCCGTCATCGTAAGGAACCGCCTTGCCAGAGGAAGACGACTCTAAGCCAAGCCTTCGCTCTACACCGTGTTATGGAACGACGACACAAATACCAACAGTAATCTGATACCTTCTTCTTTGACTTCAGAACAGCGTTCTACTCTATAAAACCGAAAGGCGCTGTGAAATGCACTATAACCGGACGAAGTTAATTGGGCTGTTGATGTCTTGTTGTGTATAGGAAGGCACGTGTCCGAATGTACGGTGAAATGGTAAACCTTCGACTTGTTGTCCGGGAGTCGTTAGAACCGTTTCCTATATCCGTGGCCGTTGACCGGGTATACACCAAACTGTCAACGGACACCACAGAATGGAGGTTGGACAGAGTGTACTGATCCCGAACAACGAATCCGAGCACAGCTGTTGTTATGATTACAAACAAACGACCAGCGTATGTCTTGGATTTCACAGAGAATGACAAGAGTGCCTAAGGATGGGTTTTATTCTACGTAGTGATCTAGCAGTAATAGCTGAAGCGGGGAGAGTGCATATATGCACAGCGAAACGTCAGGCAATATCTGATGAAAATATTCACATTCATTCCGGCGTCAAAAGTTGTCGTGTAATCCAGGAGGTCGAAATAGAGTCACTGGCGTACTCCCGTAAGTGGAACGAAAACTGTCCACAGTACATAAAGACCGTGGTAACCCGGGATGTAGTGAACACATACCGAAATCAATTGCAAAGTGCTGGAATTTGTTGTATTAAAACTGGCTACGCCTCACAGCTTCCAAGCATACAAGGAGTTGTATGCCGTTGTTCATGTAAATTTCCAGCCTAGTTGTTCGGTCCCAGTGAACGGACTCATCTGATACGGTCCTAGCTTTGATTGGGACGCAAGAGGACCATGTTCAGCTTAGTTGTTTCTCTGCTCACAAATCGTGCACCGAAATGCAGTGTGTCCGGATGCTACAGCTTCGTTCACCGAGGACAAGGAGAATAAGATGAGAGCCACAAGTTGGAGGGGATGGCCCAACCAGTTCAATGACTGAATGGTTCTGTTTATCCGGCGTATCAGGGGATGAGAGCTACGCAGTGAAAGTGATAGCATTGATGCAAGACTGCAATTGGCTGCGTGACAGCCATATCTATAAGGGTCGGTAACCATTGGTTTGTCTCGCTCGGCGGCCCCCGATGGGGCGACGGCATTTACCAACGCAACTGGGTTGACTGGTAGGGACTTTCGTGGACAGGTAAGGGGCTGACCACTCCTGGATCGTCCGCATCTGATATAAAGTTGGGCAATGACGACTCTACCATGCAGACGGTTCGCTGGTATACGAATTACATGGACTGACCAGCGTAACTGGTGAAAATAGCATTGATCTCGCAAAGTTCCTGGACAACAGTCCTGTTGTCCTTTTCTTCGACGCTAGTCCAAGTTCAAACTAGTCAAAAACAGTGCATGCCTAAGAGGTCTGCGCGAAAATTAACAGCCGGGGTTCTAGGTTGCTGGCCGAGGAGCAAGTGAAATCAAAGGTCAGAATACCACGGTCACCAGGTCGCAAAGGAGATTATCACTTCATCCACGAAATTTCTTTCACTTTGGAGGGATGATATTTGAAATGAGCGATATCTAGTCGGTGGGTTGACCGGCACAGTCATCATCACCAAAGGCATGACATCAGTGTTCAACACCGATGCTTCACTGCCGTACAACCACGATATATTTGAAAGCCGTATTGTGAAGAAAAGAACGCAAGCGGGTGGGAAACGGACTTAGTGCTAGCTTACAACAACCATTTCGAGATGCCAACACCCCCAAACACTCATTCAGGCAATCTGGATAGAGACTGACAACATCGGTTGGCAGCCATAACTTGCAGTGTCTCCAACCAGGCGCCGTGGGGATCACGCGATCCCCATCCTGGATGGCGAGTAGCACCGAAAACACCCAAACGTTTCGTAATCTATTTCATACCCCTCTGCCAGGTCAAGGGTTGGCCATCTCTCTGCTTCCGCCACTCTGAATTGGGCACGGAAAACAGCACTCTCTTCGGCAAACGATAGTTCGGCATACGCAATACATGGCCTAACCAACGCAGCTTCTGGTGCTGGACACATTCTTCAATGTAAGTCCCCGTTGCACAACCGAAAACTCGCTTTCTAATTGCCTCGTTACGGATTCGCTGACACCAACCCACACGGGCTATGGTTCTGAGACACCGGTTGTCGAAGACCTGAAGACGTCTCAATTCCGCTGTTCGAAAAGGCCAAGTTTCACAGCCATGAAACTAAACAGTCCGCACTGTAACCTGATACACGCGTCCCTTGAGATTCAGGGATATACCGCTTTGACGCCTGAGATGTCTCAAATTAGCAAACGCGACCCGGGCCTTGCAGATTTGTGCATTGACCCCATCTGTCACATTACAATAGGAAATAATATAACTTCCGAGATACGTAAAACGTTCCACAACTTGGAGTGCCTCTACCCGGATTGTATGTGGCATGATCAGTGACTGCATATTCGGGAACAAGGCCTTACATTTTGTAGGTACAAAGTGAATACCAAAGGACGGGGTGACATTGGTCAGTTCATCCAAAAACACCTGCGCCTTCTCCTCCTCTTCGAAAACGAGATCGGCAAGGTTTTCTTCAGAGGCTATCTAAGCGCCGAGGTTTTGAGGACCTTCCACTGTTCGTCTAATTATCTCATCGATGACCGGCAATTTTGCACAACTTGAGTCACTGCCTGGCCATCAAGCCCGACGTGCTGGAGTTCCATCCGGGAGGCCTTACGGGCTTCAAAGCACCCAATCCATAAATGGCGTAAGGCGGTCATCGGAAGAGAGTTGCCCCAGTGCTTGTGGGGACGATGGCAAGTGACGCCAAGAAGAGGGTCCCATGTAGTGAGATTACATCCACAGTACAGAAGTTGTGTCATCATCATCACCATCAGCTGTAAGAACTGCGTAATTGCCGTACAGTGGTTATAGCTGTCACAGTTTCATTCACCGATGATTTGGAGAGAAGCGGTAGGTAGCTGCGCATTGGAGGCGGTAGTTGATATAATTGATGCGTAAATACAGAGTTGTCAGTGGACTTTCAATCAGGGGGATTTGGAGGAGAGCTATGCATTGAAGGCAATAGCTTGGATGCACAAGCGCCACCAGACTCGGGCAATGCTTCGAAGACATCGGTGGTCAAGCACTGAAAGTCTTTTGACGTCCTACGCGCGCAGCGCCCGGGTTTCTGACCCATATAGCAATATGGAGCGCAACGCAGCATTGTAAACTCGACCCTTGACGGACAAGCTGATGATATGCCTGCGCCACAGGTGATGTAGGTTCACAAAAGCGGCTCTGGCCTTACCAATTCGGATGGAAATATCACCTTTAGCGAGACCGGGGGCGAGATGACTCAGTGGTTGGAGCGCGAATTTACTGACAGGAAGGTCCGTGGTTCGAACCCGACCTCTGCCTCTCGACTTCTCCTGTCTAGGCTTGAGCAACCTGGCAGTATCCCAGTCCTCGTGCTTCCTTCGGGTGGCATGGCAGCTAGGCACCGAAAGGCTGAACGATTATTATTATTTTTCGTGATACCACCGAGACTGATACGGCTACCCAGGTAGACGAATTCGTCTACTACTTCAATCGGCTCATCCACAAGCATGAGGTTAGGGTTTGAGCCCACCCAGTCTTGTAGCGGCACTTTACATGTTGCAGCTGTGAAGCGCTTGCTAAACTGTGAGGCAGAATTATTTAGGTTATTTAGTGTTGTCTGCATTATCACGGCGTCAGATCCAAGAGCTATATCGTCTGCGTACCCGATATCCGTGAACGAACGCCCCTGGAGTACTTAGACCCCAAAGGCATTAGAGGCTGACGGTGAGTCTTCCATAGTTGTACGAAGAAGTTGAAGAGGAAAGGTGAAAGAGGACAGCCCTTTCGGACTCCACTTGATGTAGTGAACTCAGTCGAGAGCTTTCCGTAGACCTGCACATGCTCGCGGAAGTTAGCGTACGGCGCCCTAAGGAGGGTCAAGAATTTATGGGGGACACCTTTGCTCCACAGACACTGCCATAGTGCCTGACTGTCCACAGAGTCAAGTCAAGGAAAATAACCATTGCTGGGCGCTGGAAGCAGTGTCGCTGTTCCAAAATCTATCGGGGTGAAAATGTGATCTGTGCGTCCTCTTGTGCGACGGAACCCAGCTTGGTTTTCACGGATGTCTCTCCCTGGGTTCAGTCAATCTTCGAAGGATAAGACCTACAGCTACCAGGCTGATACCACAGTAGTTTCCACACAGCGTCCGCGTACCTTTTTTTTGAAGATAGGAATAAATGTCGACATGCCCCAATCTTCAGGCACTTTCTCTTCACTCCATATTGCACCAAAAGCTTCGTTGGATGGGCCACCAGGGATTCTCCGCCTTCTTTGAACGAGAATGGATACAGACCGTCTGGTCCTGTTGACTTCTCAGGTTTCAGTACGGGCATTTCGTACTTTGTTTCTTCCGACGGGCGATTAAGGTTTACATTCCATTCGCCCGTATGCACTATCTTCAGAGGCTGTGTTGCAGGAGATCAGCGAAACTGTTCTTCGAAGTGTTCGGTCCATCTCTCCAGTCGACGTTTTCGCGTTATTGTTCCACTGACCGTCGCTTTCCTAGGGCCAGTAGATCGTATCAGTTGATATAAGGCACGGCTGTTTCCAGTAGCAAAAGCCTTCTCCATTTCCCGAACTTTCGATGTCCACCAGAGCTCTCGATCTTTCCTTAGGCTCTTCACTTTTTGGCGTTTGAGGGATTTGCGTGCACCGTCTTACTCGTTGCCTGCTGGGAAACGAACTGTCAGGCGTGCAAGTACCATGGCTTGATGGGAGTCAAGTTATGTGTACCAGAAGAAACGGTAGTCTTGAATTGTAACCCTCCACTGGTGGTTGATGGGTCCACGGTTGGTTTGCAGTTGGTGTGCGCCTGGTTAGGCGATGCAAACCTTTATGCTGAAAGTTCGTACTGGCTCTCTGTTGTCTGTGCGACGAGCCCCGACTCCGAATGGACCGGCCAGATATGATTTCGAGGAGCTCAGACTACTGACTTGGGCATTCATATCGCCCGCAAGGATCAGTGTCAGTGCTTCTTGCTCGACGAATCTGGATAGCTCTCGAGAAAAAGTATCCTCAGCATCAGAACTGCAGTCCCTTGGGGCATAAGCCGACAGCACTTTTATGTCGAGAGGCATTGAGCTTGATTGAACTAGATTACCTCGACGGCGCAAAGACGACTGTTCACTTGGATCCAATCCAACAAAGCGCATTCGGTTCTGGGGCTGAGTGAAACTCCCACGCCATACATTCCACGAGTCATCGCTTCTGGATCACCGGAAACAGAGGAAAAAACTTGAAAGAGCTGAGTTCATCCTTGGTGTTCTGAGATGCATAACTATGCTTTGGTCTTGTGTGCGTGTTTCGGAGATACAGCATAAATCAGTTTCAATGAAGTATTAGGTCTCAGCTATCACTGCCTGTTTGCCAATTTGACATAGAGTACGGACGGCAAAACCTCCTATGCAGAAAGGGTATTTTGTTTATTGTTAATAGACAGCGGGGAGCATAAGCACCATTGGTCAGATAACTAACAGTCAAATAACCCAGAAAAGTTTGATCGTGTGGTGAGAAGGGGTTGGGGAGAAGCATCGGTGGACACAGAACTGTGTGGGCAAATGATACTTTCCGGTTGTCCAGGCCGAGGAACGGGGTTTGGATGAGGTACCCCATCTTGAGCCTTTGACTCAAAATTCTGACCGACAAGACAGCGGGAGGTTGTAGGGTTTTGTTCGGAGACCCTGCACCTAGCCTTTGACTCAAAAGTCCGACCCGCGAGGCAGCGGACAGTAGGTTTTTTTTTTCTGGGAATCTTGCCGGAGCCGATGACTCAATAGTCTGATCTGCTTGGCTGCAGGGGTTGGCCTAACCCGAGGACGCAGGGAGTAAGTCTTGATTGTCTCACTGCTGATGCAACTGCGCACAGCAGGTACCTTTTGAGCAACAACAGACCCTGGTTTTAAAAGTATTTCGGCCGTATTAAGTAATGCGCTGTCGGTCACCGTCAACCGTTGGGTAATCGGAGTGTGCGGTTTTCAGGGCCGACCTTTTATAGCCCGTCCTTCCTCGGGGGAAGGCAGCATCGCTTCAAAGAATATGGAGATGCTGGTCGCCTGGAGGGAACACCTTACTGCCTTCACACTCGACACTCCACACACCACCAGACCGGCTCGTAGCACGATAATTCGTAGTATAAGGTCCCGCTGTTTTTATTCTGACTGTTCCCCTTTGGCCTTATTGGCATGGTTGCAACTTATGGAACGAAGTTCCAGCCAATGTAGCCCGCGGGATCACTGCAGCACTCAAGCCAGACCACCATGTCAAACAAGGCAGCTTTAGGTCGGGAAGATGTCAGAAGGAACAGTTGGGGTGGGTACGGTTGGGCCGAAGCACAAAATTAGCTCTTCTGCGTCCCGAATTAGTTGAAAAACGTCATCCGATATCTCAGCGCCAGAAGTAGCTTGGTCTAGCCGGGTCTCCGTAGGTGTAATTATGGACGGCCACTCGAAACCATTGTGGAATATCAGATTTCACTTGAAAAGACGGGAAGTTCGCGGGTAAGTACTTTAAACAGGAAAGTACTTTGACAGTTAAAAGTCTGGTAAGGTATTCAGCCCCCACAGGTTCGTAGAAGTAGCATTTCTACGCGTTTCAACTCGAGGCTAGAGTGAACCTTCGCAGCGTTTTTGCTTGCTTCTCTTTTCGGTCACTTCAGTGCTTCAGTTTCGTCACGAGTTGCATTTCGTTTAATTGGAATGCGGTCGGCGACGATCCTTTGTTTCTGTGAAGACGAACTTCACCTTCTCGTGGACAAAAAGTTGGATTTTTGCCGCATGGAGCGCGTAGCCTGGCAGATTGTGTGCTAGTTCAAAGAGTCGTGCTGATGCTATCTTCATTGGCTTCCTCAGGTTTTCGTGCGTGGTCTGACGTTTAAAGTGTCTCCGAGAGCACTCGAAGTGCTGCTTGGTCGTTGTATCGAACCATCTGAGGTGTTGATTTTGATGGTAATCCCTGTTAACTGCCCCCTGAATTCGACAAGCAGCTCTCCGCCTTGACGACGTTCACCTGGAGTATCCAACGGCAGTATCTCCTGCTTTGTGACTTCCATCTCGTCCGCGATCAGCGTGGCTAACTGAACGTAAGTCGGAATTTCAAGGGCGCTATTGTCCGCCTATTGGCCTCAGTTTACGGAGTCGTGACGATTGCTCCACAGTTAGACATATCACATTTGAGGGGAAAGAGCTGGAGAGCAAGCTTGGGTACTGAACCATGGTTTGGCTTCATCGCACCGTCATGGAACAGGTTCAGTCCTATCCAATTACTGCACCTAAGGACAGAAGCCTTGTTAGCCAAAATCAAGCAAAACTTGGGTCCCGTGATAGTCCAAGATTTGTGAAGCAGTCGACAGGGAGCATTTTGGATAATACGTTTCTGGTGAGCTAAGGATCTTCCGCGGCTACGACGTGCCAGTTACAGGTTTCGACAACTAATGTACACACATCAAGTTCTATTCCCGTAAGTCTGAGAACATTTAGTAAGTAGCAGTTGAAACCTTGCAAATAACCATTCTCGCAAGCATAACTCGTTTGACTTTTCATCAGTTTTGTATGGCCAAACAGAATTCCGGCCCAGTCCGTCACCACATACCGAGGAGCGGTACATCGGATTAGTAGATCCGGGGACGTTAGGACAAGACCTCGCAGAAAGCCCCACTACAAAATCAAGTCAATCAAAGGAAGACCCAGGTTTCATTTGCGACTGGTCTTCCTGCTCAGGAGCCGGTTCATATTCTTTATTAGATACCTAACCCATGTAAGGATGACCTCCCCCCACACAGCATCCAACACGAGCGAACCTCACGAAAAGTAACACATGGTACTTAGGCTCGCTCAGCGGCGGCACGCCAAGCAATATGCGCGGGCATCCAACATCGCACAATGCACCACAGTGCTTTTACACAAGTTAGATGTTACCAACGCAAAACAACCCAATGAGTTCCCCTGTCGGGGAGATCCGGAGAGTAAGAGGCCCAGCAAGCGCCATGCGTTTTTTTAGGCGGACGATGCACTTCTAATATCTTTCTGAAATCTACTACAATGGCTGACCACCCTGTGGACGAAGGAGCACTTCAAAATATAGCCCCTTCAATTCTCCGTATTTTGCTATATCCCATCAGCTGTCGGCTGTCACAATGTTCAAACTCATCACCCTTTGGTATTGTTTCCTCAATGTGGTCACCACTCTGACAGCGGCGCTCTAGGATGAAACGAGAGATACTGATTCAGAATCCCGGACATTTTCCAACGAGCCGCAAATCCGAACAACCCGCTGTAGGGGGCAGTTCCGAAGTCCCGCGCCTGCAAAGTTGGATTGATTTTTGCGTATTCAAAGCTAGCCTAAGTTCGGCTGAAGAAAATGTCTAGGACCTCGCAGTGGGTGATAGCGTTCGTTCACAATAGCCCTACTAGGGAGCAAGTAGGATGCGGGCACTCAGTAGTTTGATCGGAATCAGAAAACAACAGATAATTTGAAGGATATTATTGTTCTCAAGTTTTCTTGGAGGATCAGTGGGTTCAATAAGGAGTATCACTAGCTTGAGACCGAAGTCCGGCAGATTTGGGACGATGAGCACTGCTCCTGATTTATTATTTGGTTTGGGATGGTGTTTAGAACGAGAAAATAAACAACATCACAGTTTGTTTCACTTGACGGTGAGCACGACTGGGGTAGCAATTGTATGATCCCAATAATAGCAGGATAAAAAGCGCAAACCACGTCCCAGTGAGTGGCGAGACAACAGGTAATGTGTGATTCACGCAAACATAAGAAACAATAAGCTTAGGATTTCGTCAGAGGCAACTGATCGACGGATTTCTTGAGCATGAAGCATACAGGAAAATCTTCTTGATGGATAGTTAAGTGTAGTGGCCCTGGATCCACTTTCCACGAAAAACGCATGACCAACGGAGTAAGCTTTCTGTGTACAACACTAGCTGTGCTATATAAGCCTGTGCACTTCAGTGGACAGTAGCGCCGGTTTGTTTGAGCCAACCTTCAGAGCTGATCGCAGGGGAACCTCCGACTTCCGACCACGATACGTAGTTTGTAGTCACGTCCCCTGGCTAATTCAGCGTGGGGCATTTCGCGGCTGTTTCAGACTGTATAGTCAAATGATATGACTTTAGTTCCTTCCATTCAACCCCATTCTTGTATCTGGATCTCTTGCAGAGCAATGTATTGTTGCTCCGTCGATCTTTTGGGGTCTCACACAATTGCGCTATGTGCAGCAGTGACTGGTTTGAGCTTAACTTAAGACTAACATCTAAGGACTTAGGTTAATCAACTTTTACTACAAGGGGTGACACTTTACTTCTGCTCCTTCTGTCTGATGCCCGTTTTTCGCCTCAACCTGTGGCGTAAGCTGGGCAGGCTTTCATCCGAAGAATGACGTCGGCCACCCAAATGGCATGGATTTCGCGGAAGGATGAAAATATTTCCACGCACTGTGGCGTCCCTCTTTGGTTGTTAGGCTTGTAGTGGTCTGGGTACCCAAAAAGCTACTTTAGGAGGAATGTGTGGCAAAGAAATGAATATAATTAATCTGAATTGAGTACACAATAATAAAAAGGGTCGAATGGAACAGAATCACTAAGAATTGTCCTCTTTAAAATAGTTCGTCTTTGGCCCAGATCAGTGAATAAATAATAATCCGGTCGTGGATGTCCAGAGGTCTTCTTTCCGGGAAGCTCTCACATACAATAAACTCCGAAGACAGTCTGAAATGTTTTGATACCAGAGTTTGCACATGAAGCTCTCGAATGACCGCTGTAAGCGAGAGCGAAATGAGAAGAGAAAGTCGGAGCATGTGGCCACGCCTGTATTGTATGTAATTTGTACAAATGCGCGTTTTTGTGATTTTGCGTATTCAAACAAAAAACGGCTATGCAATTGATGAAATACGTAACGTTATAATGAAAACAAAAGAAAGGTACAAAACACCACAGGCCCCTCAAGTCATTTGTTAAGTTTGTAAGGGACCAGGATCGAGAGTTATCAAAACCCGTAGTAACTAAAACACATCAAAATGCCATGTCGAAATAAACTGAGGGTCCTGCAAACTTCCTCCGTTGCAAGTTTTGTTGCAAAAGAGATCACACTTGCGTAGGCCGGGAAGAGAGAGACGACAGGAACAAGGGACAAGCAACAGTTCGTACCACTCGACCCGCATTTCTTCCCAGGCAATCAAAAAGATGCCGAACGTTCTTGCAGAACACACTGGCCATCGGTATTTCAATGCCGAGGTCCTGTAAAGAAGGACACGTTTGTCCATATTCATGGCATCAAAGCAGAAGCGTGAATCAATGAGCTGTCTGCATTTACAAGGAAGTGGCAGTAAAATATGCTAAACCAACAAAGTAACGGGTTTAATAGGGACCGTAGTTTCAAACCCACTGCCTACAATTGGCGTCACGCCTACCGATCTGTGGTTATGTTCTCAATGGTCCTGTATTGCATTGTCGACAGCAGACAGTCACGTACTTCATTGTTGCCAGTCCGTGATGAAAATCATTGTCACCAGTATGTCTTAAAACCAGGCCAACTGACACTGTACGTTCAAATGACGTTCTGATTTTCACGCTTGATTATTGTTTGTAGAATGCTACACGTTCATACGGATGTGCCACACATCACTGACTGACGGGAAGCTAGCGTAGACAGCCGTAAACATAGAATATAAATTGATGCGGAGGTGATTTTTCACGCATACGAATTTCCTACGACAAAACCTACTGGTCGAGGAATGTAGGTAATCATGGACGTCTCGATGCTTGTGTAGATAGAGCTGATTTGTTTGCAAGTTTGCAGTTAGGCGTGTGTGCGTCAGCCTGTACACCCGAGAGAGGATGCGACACCATCTTTGAAAGCAGCCTTAACTCTATTTATCATTTCGTTCCATTGAGGTTTGTATGCAAAGGTTCTGAAATTTTATACAGTATTTTCCACATAACCAATCTACTTCTCTAATTCGGAGTTCCACCCCCCATTGACGCGCACGTGACACATCCGTCCAATCGACGTGATGTTCGGTTATTAAGAGCGGCTGGTCTCCGGACACATGCAGTCACGTGGACCACCCGGCTACGAAACAAGGCGATGTGTTTTCCAAAATGTTTGCCGTCTGAATGCAGCCACTCACTCCTGTAACTGTAAATGCCATGACTAACATCCATACTAGGATAAACATGGCCACTGTTCCCACCACCCTCCCCAAAGTCGATCATCAGGCAGTAGAAAGCAGCCAAGATGCATACAATGGGCTGGAAATTTTACCTGGTTTACCTGGCTTTACCACACTTCTATAACAGTTATCCTTTCATACCCATCCCAGAATAAATCACGCAGGCAGTTTTCTTGGAAAACTGGTGCGCAGTGATCGGCGCGCCTCACAGCTCGTCACGTCTGGGTGCACGCGCTCCAATCAGGTTTGCTGTCAAGTAGTTATTGTGGTCCATGTTTCTGCGGCATCAATGTTCTAAAATATACCAGGGCAGCCTAACCCCACCTGACACTTTACGATACCCGACGCAGATTTCCACGACGCACATAAATAGACCCACCTGGTCCCTTATGTCCACCCGTTTAAAAATACTCCTCCAGTGTGTCCAACTGCTTTTCAAAAGTAAGGGTTAATTACCTCAGTTCCGTCTACTCTGACTGCTTGATGAGATCCTGCTGCTTACCGCCAGTGGTGAGATCACTTGCAAAAATATGGCGTTTCTCCAAAACAATGGAATGAGGGGCAGTTTATACTGTAGTGGTCTGGGTACCAAAAAAAACTACTTTAGGAAGCGTGTGGCAAAGAAATAAATATAATTAATCTGAATTGAGTACACAATAATAAAAAG
>SJOL01006490.1:346591-408855 GCA_004794785.1 Opisthorchis felineus
TGTTTTGTACCTTTCTTTTGCTTTCATTATAACGTTACGTATTTCATCAATTTCATAAACGATTTTTGTTTGAATACGCAAAACCACAAAAACGCGCATTTGTACAAATGCGCGTTTTTGTGGTTTTGCGTACGCTCCGCTTTCCAGTTCTGCGCTCCTTCCACTTTGGAGACACATACACCGCGCTAGTCCATTGCAATTTATCTAGCATTCTCAACCTTGTACACTCAAAGTTGCAAGTCCTCCCTAGCCTGAAAGGTATTTCCACAATTCAACCACCTCTTCCACATATACCGCTGCTTAATCCTGAGGCATTAACCATTGTGGCTCAGACAACTTAAACTTTGTCTCACCTTGCATTCTTTGTGTCACCATAATGCTTCTATAGCAGTAAATTGGCCACAACTAAATTACCACTTTCGTCATAAATTCTGGAACTCCACCAAACTATCGGCACACACTAATGTTCGTACTGACAAGCGCCACCATTTCTTTCTAGATTACTAACTGACTATTAAGGGCAGTCTCTCTGAACAGGTTCGTAATAGCGAACAGCGTAACAACTTTGCTACTGTCGCCACCTTTGATACTGTACCACCCGATTATCTCTGCAAGTTGGGCCCAGAGCGCTTTTTAGTGTTTAATTTTCTATGCTCTTCTCCCTCCCATTGCACTGCTGTTGTAACTCAGTTAAGGTCAGTAGATTTCTCTGCCCAATGCTGTGCTACACTAACTTTTCGTTTATCCAGTCTCCATGCCATTTAATAAGATCCGTCATATATCCGGGACTGCCTGGATGAATATAGGGGCAAAATATGCGGCCTCAATGCACCAAGCTGTTGTGTGCATGTTTGTCGGGTGGGCGAATGGAGTGAGAAGGGTTCTAGTCACATGGTGTTAATTTATTTGGAATACTGTGCATGCTATTCATATTCACGTTCATATTCACTTCACTCGCCCACTCCACAAACACGTTAAAAACGTGGTCCATTGTGGCTTGTCAAGACGCGTAGGCTTATGCGGAATCGGCGTTGTGTTACTGAGCCACCCAACCCAATTGTCGCTTGTTTTACTCCAGTACTTTGGGACCTACCCACATCCAGTGCCACTTCTTTGACTTTGTTCAAACAGCGGTTACCTCTTCTATACCTACTTGATGTGATTGAGCTATATTGCTGGCCTGGCACATAGCCGGGGAAATGCGTCCACAAATACACGACACAAAATAGGAAAACTAGTAATAATGCTGTCCCCCGCACAAGCCTGGTGGGACGAAATAAAAACAAATTGCCTGATGCCTCGAGCATAATTCGTTCTACAGTGACAGTACCCCGTTTGCTATGCTGTGACTACACCTCATCTTTCAAACATACAAAACAACCACGAGCGTCGCAATAAAAACGCACCTTACATTTTCACCAACTGCTTGTCCTTGAATGCCATGAACTACAAACTCCTCTAGCCTCATTCACTTCCTAGAACTAGTAGTGCCCCTCTCTCCGTGCAGCATGTCTTATCAGATACCAACCCATTTTTCTTTCCTGTGTTATACAGTCAGCAGTACCTCCTCCCTCAATGGCAGCTTGTTTTCTTCCCCAACCCCTTCTACCCTCAGAATAGGTGCCACCTAACTATTTTTGTAGCTGTTTATGATGGCGTCTTTAGTACCTTCTACACTCTAGCACGTGACCATCTTGACAAACCTTCCTCTCCAACCACTTTCTAGCTAACTACTCGGCCTGATTAACTAACTTCAAATGCACGCTGCCTCGAAGTTTGGTTGAGATATTCCGGTTACAGCAATGTCGTCATGCGTCAGACTCAAAAGTAAACATTCCATCACATCTTTGTTTAAGCAAGAGACTGACTACTTCAATTTCCGAATATTGAGCCTACTTGATGAACACCAAATAGGGAAAAGCCGGCAGTGGACTATGCGATTTGGGCAACCGTCCCATACCGCTGAATTCCAAAGCAACCATCTATGGGTAAAAGACAGCAAAAAAAAATTAGGGTCATAAGGCCTCATACTATGCTCAATTTTAGTGCACATTTAACCCGTAAACGTAGAATTTTTCAAGCCTGTGGCTTGTGGAAATTATTTAACAGTTTAACATACCGTAATTCCCCCTTGCTGTTTCGATACCTTCAATATATTAAATCGTCGGAACTACCTTCCAAAATACTTATTAAGGCGTCCATGAATAAACCATTTATTCATAACAGGGTCTCGCCAAATCTGTTACCTTTAATTCTTGACCTCCTTCGTTTTCATTCATAGTATAACTCAGACGAAGTCGCGTCTTCCCATGAGGAAAACGCCGCCAGCAGAGTTATCCCCCTCGAACTTTTAGCGAGTAACCTCGCCAAGTTTGAACTTATCCTTACGTTACTTCAGTTACTATATCGAAATGAATAGGGCTTCGCTAGGTTCTACAGTGAGCTCTTGCCCACATACCTCCAAGGCCCAAAACCCCCCCATTCTTTGGAAAGTATGTGCTTGAATTTGTATCAACTACCACCAAACCCCGTTAGTGTTCTTTCATCCCCTCCCTATTCTCCTATGCATAGAAAACCTCTCATGTCTCTCCAGTTCCCATTCCATCACAGGGATTACTGTCCTCCATCCATTTCAAATAGTGATCTGTTGCTGCTAAGCATCCATTGCCATCATGGGTCCAGCAAGAATAGCCCAACCGCCGACCTGTTCTAATATGTGGCGAATCTTTGGTCTGTTGTTAGTGTGAGGAAATTTGGGGATTTCGTCCTGTGTGTTATGCCAATCTATGCTTCTAAGTTGCTCTGTGGTACATACCTGAGGTCTTTGATCACGTTCACAATGACAGCTTTATGACATTTCTGTTCGTTTTGCCTACGACCGGGGCCTATCGCATGCATTGATACTGTCCTACGTGCGTAGCCCAACAGCAGTATGCGTAAAAGTCGCTCTCTTGAATACGCGCACCGAGGCTGTGTATACATATCAGAACACACTTACTTTACACCAGTCAAATGCTTTCTTCCACATCTCACCTTTTTCAAACACTCGCACAGGACACCATTTATGTTCTACTTTCTTCCCAACAGGTAGTGTCCACTAAGCTGCTCCAAGATCGCGTCATCTGTAACAACTTTGGCACGGATACCGTCAAGGTTAAGAAGTGGAATGTGAGGATGGAAAGAGCCAACTGTATTGAAATTCAGCTTTGCTAATCAGCTGGCGACTGTTCAAACTCATTGGACTCAGCCGTCATTTATTCTTTCTCTAGTGTATCCCTCGTAGGGTGTTTACAGTCCTGATCAGAAAACTTAGAACTATTGGCCTGGAGGACCTCCAGCAACAGGTCTACTTTACAGTTTCCGAAAGTTTTCTGGACGCTCCCATCTCCTTCTACTTCTCAGCGTTGGGATAAACTCAACGCTTGAGTGTCCTTCGCCCATACGGGTTGATGCCTCCAACTCAGCATGACTGACTGAACTGAATACGAAAGAGATCCACCTCATTGACAACACGTCGATAGATAAAAACCTAGTCTTTTGAAAACTCACGAGATGTGGCTCCCGTATGTTTGCTATCACCCCTACCGAGATGGGTTTCCACCAGAGCCTGACAATACTGCCTTCATTTTGTCTTTTTACTACTCCACCCGTTTTTGCGAAGGCGGTCACCGTTTCTAAGCGATTATTCGAGTTGTCAGACAGAAATTAACTGCCCCTAATTCTTCCTCAGGATGACCAACCTATGGAACTCTATTCCACTTTATAGGCCTCCCACCACCCTCGGTGTATTCCTTCCACTCAGAAGTCAACATATATTTGAAACCCCAAGTGCGTTGCGTTGTCTTCCAACTTTTTCATCATTTACGCGTGGTTTCCTTTCTACAAGATCCACCGTCCTCTGTAATTTCATGCTTTCGTGTAATAAGACCGTTAATTTCATCTGTTTTCCGGGAAACAAGATTGTGAGAGTCCAGTGTCTATACGGATTGCAGTGCAACCAAAAACGCAGCCGGAAGCGTTCTACGTAGCTCGAGGGATGAGGCGAAAACTACTAAGAAATCCGCATACCCTTCGGTGTAACTAGATATGCGTCCCAAGTACACACAAGGGGACGTGGAAACGGAACCGAGACGGTTCACAAGTTACAGAAGACACTCTTCATAAGAAAAATGAGGAAAATCCACTCAATGTTGAAACGAACGGCGACTTGGAACATCTACTCCAGTATTCTACGAAGATTCTTCATTGGAGGGTTGTAACAACTTCGGTACTCCAGAGAGCACGTTTTTGAAGCACAATCCCTCAGGCACAATGAAGTGGTCTCTTCGGATACTTCACCCGACTTGCTCGTCGTGCAGCCTAAATGAGGTTTCTTACAGTATGTGAGCACAGCTGGCTGAGCGATCTAGTAGAATGATTTGATACAGAGGACACGGGGTTAACCGCCCGTTGCTGTCACACAGTCCTTGGGCAGAAAAGTTCACGTCTTCTGATATTGCTAGATACCACAGACTTAGAATCTAACATAAGTGAAAGTGAATCCATGTAAAGTTCCAAGTCGGACTGATGAGGGTAGAGTACCGAAAAACTGTCTCCAAAGACTAGCCGGAAGTTGGCGCGTTCGAATCCCCTTAGGGATTTGTGAGATATGGATTGCCGACGACTCCCAACAAGGTCAGAACAGCGCAACAGTGATTCTCAGCTCTTCAGCGTAAATTGGTATCATTTTCAGAATGAAATCGTCATTAAAATTTCCTAATGCCGTCCAAAGGTCCAATTAAGCTGATGGTACTGGAAACCTGACTTGGGAAAACTGCTTGAAGCAAGTAATGGATCTACTTCCGTATTTCCTGAGACCGCCATTCAAGAATGCGCAATGAATGACACGATACCTTCATAGCAGGTCTTTAGTGAGGAGCTCAAATAAGACCAGAAATGTGCTCACATATCGTTGGAACATTCAACCAATGCACTACACAAATCAGAGGCTGAGCGGCCTATGTTCTTTCCCTTCACAAATAAGCACAGCACTAGATGGTGTGTCAACAATAAACCCTGACTGCCAGTCTCAACACCGCAGCGTTGAGAGAATGAAAGTGAACTGTTTTACACGTTCCCGAGGCAACTATTCCCCTACCGTGATAAAAGAATCAGGTGGAGGATGCAAGTAAGGAGGCCACATTATAAGCAAACGCGGTCACTCGTTGCTAAAAAGCATGAAGAGATGGATCGCCACTCGATAAAATCTAGGCGTTCGAAGAAAGTCAAGAACATGGAAAAAATCGACAACAGCTCTGTGACGGATGACAAAAATTAATAATCATGAAAAAATGTCCGTGAAGATGACGTGATCGAATTAAAATGATTTCCGGATCAGAAAGAAACCAAGGCCTGTATCAAGCTCAGGTGGATGGAGATTACGAAACAGTCGTCTATAAAGACGAACGATCCCTCTGGAAGCACGACTGGCGTGTCGGGAAAGAAGATCGAAGAAGCGAGACCAACAGCTAGCATCGCCAGAGTCAACTATGTTCATGGGTTCTTGCATGAACTGTCGAAAGAATTCCCAAGTAATACGAGGAAAATGATTTTGCCAACAATTTTGCATCTCCTCAAAAGATGGTTTGCATGGAGTGTAATTGACCCAGTCACCAGTGGTGGTGTAGACTGCCCGCAGAGACTGCAAAGAATAGAGATAAGAACAAATGTATAAAATTAATCAAATAGCGACTTTTGTTTGTGCGTGCGAAGCATTTTTTTTACAAAGCAGTACATTTTGAGCGAAGTTTCACCTGGAACCAAGCTGAAAGATCATACGCGAGAGATTCAGCTGGGTTCCAGATGAGTGTCTCGTCAAAACCTAATTGGCATGCAAATGAGTGTATTTGTCGAGATATGTCCAATTGGGGTTCAAGTGGAACATAAGAGACTGCGCCTACCTGATGAGACCCAAGGAGAGCGAAACCGGTCGTGGGTTGTCGAAAAGTTTTCAGCATTCTTATGAGTAGTGTATTACGTCTATCACAGTGATGTTTTCGTCAGAATAGAAGAGGGAGATCAAGTTATTGATTTCGGTTTGAAATGGATAAGATCGTACTATTTGAGCTGTTAAATATGACTACTGATTGGCCACGTTTGGTAACGCAAACAATTTTCTGATTACACATGCCGTCCATTATACAAACGTCAGGGGGACGGCGCAAGACAATTACCGAAAATCCACTGGAGCGCTGAGTTCCACAATGGAAATGGTTATACAGGGAGACTTCTGTGAGAACGCTCTATCTAGCCACTCCAAGATCTTTAACGAACAAGTTTGGCAACAAAAGAGCACAGTGAACTGCATTATTACTCGTAATAATGGCAAAATCAGAGATTTTGGTTTGCCGTTGTATCTGACTGACCGATCACAGGTCAACTCAACGACGGATGATCTGTTATTGACTATAGATGTTTAACACCGACCATCTTCGAAAAGCTAAGGCTGATAGCATTCAGTGTCACGTTGGGGATTAAGTAAGAGCTGTCATCTCCAACATCCAGTTCAATGTGTCACAATTTTGTTTTCCCGTTGAGTTCCATGCGATGAGACGATCGGTGACCCAACTGGGTGCGGAAATGAACGTCATGGTTTGCGAAACTCAGAAGTCTTGATTAATGAGGAATTCTTTGTTACTTCGGGTCTTAAGTTGTCCAACACATCCAGGACTACTGCATTCAGTTCACCAACGCTGCTAAAGGTGACGTTCCCCTTGTACACATGCCCCACCATTATCCCACATATTTCCGATAGGTGTGTCTGGACTTTTCACGGGTCAGTCAAGTTATCGAATATGCCGATACAGCAACTTTGTTTTCGTCAACTGAGAAGAATGAACTGAAATACTTTCCTACTGGTACATTATTCCGCTGGCTTGCCCTGACGGATGGTCATTAGACGTCCTCATGTAGGATTTGGCGGTTATTTATTATATCAAATCATGCTAATAACATGCCAAATCACGAACAGACTGGACCTCACCGTGGTGTGACGGTTTGCGCACCTCAGCGACCCATTGAGCTATACTGGGGGGTGTCCCCGCGACACTCACAGAGTCTCTCATACCAGGTTGGTCAATGGTTAGAGGTCTGACGAACACAGTCTCCTGGTCCTCCAGGTTGGGGGTTGGACATATGGCGACTTGTTCCGTAGAAATGGCAATGCATTTGCACTTCCTGCCAAACACCGCTGTCTTGCGGTCAGGCTTTTGAGCCAAAGGCTTTGGTTGAGGACCCTAATCGTCCTCCTGTCTAGGTGTCGGCGCCCTGACAGTATCCCAGCCCACGTACAACCATGATACCTACATCTAACAATATACTCATGCCACATTGGCCGTCGCGTGGTGCCATCAGCCGGGTCGCCAGTTTGCCTATCTGCATTCAATGTCCGCACTCTGAAGCAAGCAGGACAACAAGCCGATCTTATTCTCACACTGGACTCGCTTGGCATTGATGTGTGCTGTGTCTCAGAAACAAGAATTCAAGATGCAAGCACAGTGGTTGAGCTAACCGTCCTATCATTCTTCACTCGTTTCCGGCTACCCACCTCTGGTGATCTAGAGGCTGCTACGGCGGGATGTGCATGGGTTGGTATCGTCCTAAGTCACCGGGCGGAAATATTCTTACTTGACTGGTTACCTGTTTATAGTCGCCCCTGTGCGGTTCGTCTGGCAACGTCTGTGAAGAAGTCTCACAAGCGGGAACTTGATCGATGTACGTTTGTTGTGTCTGCTTACGCCTCAACCAGCTGTATTTCTGATACCCGTAAAGACAAGTTTTATAACGCCCTGAATGCCCTGTCAAGGCGAGCTAAAAGCTCAGATATCGTTGTAGTTGCCGGAGATCTGAATGCCCGATTAGACAGGCTTAGAGCATCTGAGACTCAATTAGATGGTCGACATGGATTGGACCCGGTGCGTACGGACAATGGTGAACGATTGTTTATGCCGTGTGCCGACCGCTTCCGAAATAGCTGAAATCGTCTGGCCACATGATGTCTTCCAACGCCGTGCTGGCCAATAACTAAAAGCGATCACATTGCCATCAGTTACTGATGGTGCGAATGAATAATTGACTGTCGCTCGTGACTGTAACGTGAAAGACCCTTTTTGATCGAGTTAAACAGTTTCACACTGAGATTTGATAGATTCCAATCCAGAATTTGAAGTTCCCGCGGGATTTCATTCTATTTCGGCCAATCGAAACGCCCAATGGGCTCCATGCTACATACCCTTATTGCGGATCTGTTATCAAAACGGCCTGCAGCTGCTCCGCAACACTCCCATTAACAAACTACCTGTTTGCATTCGAACGCTTAACTGTCAAAGAAAGGACGGATTTTTCTTCGGGTCTCAATTCTCCTCAACCCTTGTGTATGCGACATGTGCCGAGTTGGGAATGGCGGTAATTTCCCAAATCACTAGGGTCGCTGTTCCCTGCCTCAATCACTGACTGCGTATCGGCCGGCCTGTGTCGCACTTATACACCCAAGTGGATAGCTAACAGCTTAGGCCGCGAGTAGCAGACAGACGTATCTTGGCTCCCAAAAATTAGATTGAAACAAGTCTCAGAAGCAAACCTGACCTTCAAAACACAAGTACAACCCAACATGGATACGGTAGTTCAGTTGATCTGATAACCGGTAACTGCAATGAGCCTAGATATGACTATCCAGCAACATTCGCCTCAAGTTGGCTTGGTTAGAAGCGTCATTAGTGTTCAACCGGCGCTCCGTCTTTAAAATTTGCTTAAATACAACAAGCACAAGCGCCTTGGTAACTTGGACTCATTGACCAACAAACTGACGAGTAACGGTGGACAAGATTGAAGGACCAGGTGAGCACATCCACCACTTAGCAATGCGATTTTCTTTTGAGATGGTTTTTCCGGCCTCCTGACAATGTGGTTGGAGTCCCGCATCTGATCCAGCGAGTTGTCTGTAATTCTCGTTCAAGCTTGAAGGAGACCACGGGGAGTTGAGAAAAGTCTTTTAACGCGGGGCTTCCATTAGTCAGGGGTCCCCTGTTGGGCGGCTTTATTGCATATATATAGTAGCATAACACAGTAGTACAATACAATGAAATATCCATCAATAAAGTGGAAATAAGAGAGGTAAATCCGTACAGATTAATGAAATTTATAGACAGCAAAACCCGTAGTTGACAATTGGATGGACATAATGCTCAGGGCTCTAGTAAGGCGATTAAGAGTCCCGGAGCATGACGTCCGGAGCAACGACCCAAGGGGAGGACCAAACTAAACAGTATTGCTCGTTACTGGCCAAATATTGTAGCAGCTTTAAATACAGATTTCGCCTGAGAAGCGACCAAACGGGTCACTGGTTACGACACGCATGAAAAGATGTAAACGCTCCAGGAGGGCTGACAAGACTGTTTAAACGGAACACGGGACGATGCACGAGTGTATTGAATTTAAGGTGCTTTTCGTATAGCATAATATTATCATCCAAGAAAATGGCAACTCGGTTTATAGTGGATACAGTTCAGTTTGGCGTCTTCCAAGGCTCGCCTCGTCTTTTGTGCACATAACGTTCAAGTCAGTACGCCATGAACAAGATGGAAACTGCATCCACATCAACCTAGAGTTTGATTGCCACCCTAACGCAATTAATCTAACCAGTTCAAACCAAATAACACGCGTTAGTTGGGATTTTACTCTTCCTAAAGCTCATCAATAGTGCGAATCCGAATTCCAAACTGCGACCAGCTGAAGCGTGAAGTAACCACGATTAACTATTACTTCAAAACGTACCTGAATTGTTTGATCTAAACAGGATGCGTTCGCAATAGAGTTACATACGTAGGTTTTGAGAAGAGAGTAAGTGTCTTGGTTGTACTTATCGACTGGGCGGCACCACAAATGCTTTGAACATGCTGGAAAATCAGGGTGAGTTCAAGGTAAGTGTGGCCATGGAGCTAACTCTAGGGGATGACTGTTATCAAGCTGTTCCAGCGCAAGTGACCAAAGCTTAATTAGTCACGTGCGTTGTGTACTTTATGCTCATGAACAAGGGACTCACACAGAGTGACAAGGCGAGGGCCAGGATACATGAAGTGAGAAAAATCAGTTAATGAAGTGATAAATGGCAACTTCTTCAGCATCCCTTTTGGTTTAACTTACAGGTCGAACAGAAGCTGCCGGACGTCTAGGTCGTACCGTGTTGTCAGCTACTCCCCGGGTTGATGGATGTTTGCCTAAACTGAGGTTCCACGAAACCCAAAAATCAGTGAACTTCCCAATTTGCTCCACATCATTCAATAGACATGCCCGCCGAGCCGCATCCGATTGGAATAGACCCGAAATAATCCAGCTGAAGAAACCAGTGGATGCGGTGTTCGCGTCGCGCGAGATTATAACGGTCTGCAAGGCGACCGAAAGAGGTGTCTCCAAATTAGTCAATCTTTGATACCAAGAAAAGGTGTTCAAGCTATCAACGACCAAGAGAAGTCGACAACGGTTAGGGGAAGTGTTAGTTTCCACGAAGACGTCGTTCCACAGCTCGAGGATGGACTGTAAATCAACAGTTGTGCCATCTATTAAAGATTCAAAGAAACAAAGTGGAAGCAAGGCTACAAGGCCAAGATTATGAAATCGGTTAGACGACAAATAATATTAATCTAATTCCGTCAGATGAACTATCACCAGCATCCTGATTAATTGAACTCATGCGGGATTCCAAACAATCCAGCTACAATTGTTATTTTGTCGATGAAGAGTCACAAATGAATTAACAGTATTTAGTTCTATTGTGCTGGAAATCTGTTTTTCGTGACTAGCCTGATTCTGAGTGAACGCTTACTTCAAATTCGGAAATAATGTACTTGAGTACAGACGATCATGGAAGACGTTTTTATATTGGTGGAGGACCGAGAAGCACATACTGTGGCATATAATGTGCTTGAAAGGTACGAAATCCTTACCAAGCTGCCTATGTACACAGAACGAAAAAATGTTTCCACTAGCTTTTATTCTTGATAGCTAAGGTAAAAGGTTTGAGGATTCTTTTGACCCGATTGTCATTATTATGGAGTTTACGATTCTCTCGGAATGACAGATTTGGGCCGATAAACAGGAGTGTATGCGCTACCCCAGTAAGTGACCAATTATTATGTACCTAATTAGTCTGAGAGGACAATGACGCTTTCATCAGGTGGGCAGTGTATATACTTTAATGTTGGACTAACACGTCTCCACTTTGAACGTTGGGTGTGCAGTTAGGAGGAAGTTGCTGGAAGAGCCATACAGGCTTCCGTATTCTGTTTTATTTGTAACATAGTCGGCTATTCACGCTATCAAGGGGTACAACGTAAAAGTTACCTATGGGGGGTTACGTGACTCCTCTTCTGAAAACTTTAATATTTTAATACAGCTTGTCCAAACAGTGCACGCGTCAATCTGGACGGTCCAGTTTGAACTTTTTTCGCTGTGTTCGCTCGTTCGTAGGTTCCGGAAATGGAACTCAGGTCCAGCCATGGGTATTTTCTTTAACCAATACACAGCAATACACAGCAAGGTTATTTGAAGAAAACTATTCGTTGTGCACAACTCGCAGAAAAAATCCAGCACCATGAGCTGCTAGGCCATGTGCTATGCATGCCGAAGCAGTGTCTACTGAGGCGAGTGTTCTTATTGGTGCCTGCTTCAGAATGTTGCAAACTGCGAGGTGGATAACGTATGACTTGGTGGAAGGGTATGAAAGAGATTACGAAGAACTTAGGTGCTGTTAGTGCGGTCCGCCTTCCCTGATGTGATCCCCATGATCCTCTCTGTGCTTCGCTGGAGTCATTGCAATAAATGGCGGCTGATTGATGTCAGTAGCGTTCGTGCTGTCAGTTTCTCTTCAGATTGTCTGAAAATGCTTGTCAGAATGCTTGAGATAGACCAACCCTAAGTCCCTTCCCTCACCCACTCTTTTCGCTTCTTTTCACTCTAAGGCTCTAAGTACAATTGGATAAACCTTGTGGTTGTAGGGCGCATCGGCATCAAAAGTGATGTTGTTGTCTCTGAAGTCGATCACTCTGAAGGGTTAACACTGAACTTCATTATTCCATTAGTCAATTTGAGACGTCCATCCAGTGGCTGCCCTAGTAGGGACTCGCTCGCCGACACGACTCTAAGGATGTACACATTGACGTAAGATACGGGTTGTTTCACCCCTTAACTACCGCCATCCATCTAATACACCAAACCGGTATGAAGGGATGCACAAGCGTTTTTAGCATTGATCAGGACTGAGCAACATGTACGGAGGGGAAAATAAACAGCGTCGTAGATAACCTATAAACCGCAGAGTTTTCATTGAAGACATTGATTGCAAAAATGAAAACATCGACTTTCAAAGCATAATATGAAATCTCCAGGCTCGGAAAACCACAGTGCACAAAAGATGGAGACGTCACATCTTTCCGGAACAAATGGGGCGTGGTGACTGAAAGTGCCCGAATGCGCGCGGAACGTGGTCAGGAGACTGTACACAGTCACGAAATATGCCACAGTTAAATAACCAAATTATGGAAAATATTCCTCACTTGAAAATGATATGGCATTCTTGATATCCCTGCCTAAGATAAGCAGTAGCGTTCTGTGAGAATTCTTCCGATTAGACACCGGTGACCCAATTTTTAGCCAGAAAATAGTTTTCAAGATTGGTGACCAGCACACTCCAGATTATTCTAAATTGAGCTGAAAAGAAGTACAGCATTCATCGGCTTTATGGCCTGCACAATTCGTCGAAGAATGCACGTGGACGATCAATCATCGCGATGCATAAGAAGGTGCACCGCAAGTCCTTGTAGAGTTTTTTTACAGGTATCTGACCATTTACTTTACTTGATGTGGATTCACCAGGACGGGAGGACGACTGTTCACACGCGAGTGATGTAAGCAATCATTCTATAAACTGAAAGTCTAACGCAAACTCGTCACACGAGGCATGCATGTGCCTTGAGAATAAGGCGGTGCAGGCGCAAGTGGGTCCAATATGTACTTCAATTGACCGTTCCAATCCATGTTACTGTGGGCGTTCTAGTCGTGCCACTTCACCACAATTTTTCGTTTAGAACATGTGATGACTGGAAACAAAACAGATACGTGTAAACAAATATGTATATATCAGCAGTAATGTTGAGCATTAAGCCTCTGTTAGCTGACCCTTCAAACCCAGTTAACAAGAAATCTTGGCCAGTTACGCCGCTGGACCGAGCCAATGGATCTGCAGTCGTCCCGGTCGAATGATTTCAAGACGAGAGATGACAACTGAAGACCCAGGAAAGGTAACATCCAGCATGACAGAAAGCCAGGATCAATCCAGCTAAGTTAACAGGACTTAGCGAAGACATCTGTACAGACGAGGTCAGTTCCTACCGC
This sequence comes from Opisthorchis felineus, assembly GCA_004794785.1. Taxonomy (NCBI): domain Eukaryota; kingdom Metazoa; phylum Platyhelminthes; class Trematoda; order Opisthorchiida; family Opisthorchiidae; genus Opisthorchis; species Opisthorchis felineus. The sequence goes on from SJOL01006490.1 coordinate 360,017, forward strand.
TGGTTAGAGGTTCGCTGTATTTGTAACCATCCCAGATGATGAGGACGGCTATATCTTGCTCTGCACCTCATTGGTTTGGCGTCATGTGACCATATGACCTTGATGGAAATGTGCGGTTGCTTGGCACTAGGTTAAGGGATACATGCGAGCCGGAAGGACTAATTAGAGCATATTCTGCACATGTTTTGGGATGCTTTGAGGATCGTAAAAACTGACATGCTGTGGAATGCCAAAGTCTAGGGTGGCTAGTCAATTAGGCAACACACCCGGACATAGGTCTGAATGTGGAATCCATCTACATATTCATACTATGGGTTGACACACAATGTGTACCTTTGGTGAAAAGTGCACGCTGACTTAATTTCGTGAGATTTTCGTGAGGTGATGATGATTCACAATAAGGATGAAGCAGGCGTACAGTGCTTCTCGGCCTTTCGGCAAAGACTGACTTCAGGAGGAAATTTCGATTGAAACTTTCAAATCTCCCCATACTATCAAAAATCTTTGTGAGTTTGACACAAGCTACATAGTTCCGCTTTAGTTCAAGGTAGGATACCCAAGTGGACGAGATGGTTCAATTAGTGACGGTAACCGCCTGATCTGCCATTGCGCTCCTAGCTAAGTTGCCGTGGCCCGGTGATATCAACATTTGAGGCCTTATTGTGCGGCGTACGACATGTCCAGTGAAGGCTTGTCAAAACCCCGGCTACCAAACATGAACCTAGTATGCTCCCATAACATCTCTAATCAACTCATCGCTTCTTCGTGGTGAACGGATCTCGGTAATTTACCTGATCGACGAACCCTATTCTACAGTTAAACTCTGCCTCTGCATTCAGGTGAATGATTCACAACTGAAAGCCAGTAAACGAATAGCTTACCAAAGTGAAAAATGCGATGCACCGACAGTGTTTCAGTAACTGGACCCGAACGTTAGCAAACACAACATTTTAAACCTTCCTGAGATCCCACCGAGGAGACCTGCGTTCCACACTTTGAAGATCGAGCTCCTCAGCATTGGTGGCCAAATCTCACCTACCAATGAGACAGCCTCCGTTTCTGTTTATCTTCAGTGCGTAACATCTACTTGTTCAAGCGGTGTAGCATGATGTGACCACTGTCACATATAAGCGGAGGCACGGTGACACAAAAGAGATAAGTGCCGGAACAGAGTCAAGGAATTATAAGTTTTTCACACGTAGCACATCATAGAACCACAAGGAGAATTCTCTTCTAACCAAAAGCAAACATTAAGGGGACCCTTCCGGGTGGCGAATGTACAATTCCTTGTACTGCTGCTTGAAAGGAATTACCATCCCGGGATGCACTCTCAGAAGGACCTAATGCCTGCTCAGGAACACAGGCAGGGACTCTAGAATGGCTTTGAGGAGTTGTGTCCTGTATGTTTTTTCATCACATACAAAAAATGACACTCACGGGCTAAAAGTATTAGTGTACGGGAGTGACTGACCTTCGCATATCCAGTCACCATCCTGGTTCGTCGGGCCACTGTGATACAGAATGTATGTATCGAATCTGACGCCGGTCTCTGGCAATTGCTGTCGAAAGAAACAGCTCAGACTGTGTAGAACTTTTGACCGCCCAGATGTTACTGGCGTATTCTGACCGTCTGGTTCGCTAACCATCATAAGGCTTTGATTGGTGTTCATACCGCAAGAGTACACACAACCGTAATCGCGCACTGAGAACTCTTCAAAGAATGTTCGTAGAAGTTGCGTGATATCAAAGCACCGTTGCGAGATAGTCGACAAACGTTGCTTTGATTGAGGTATGACCACACCATGCACGTCACGGAGCAAGCTGATTAAAAAACGAAATAATACAATGTAGAAATGGGAAGAGTGATCCGGGTAGGAAAATCTGCGATAGCAAATTATTTATGGGTTACGATGGACCTTCTTTTGAAGAAAAACTATCCTTAGGACTGGGCAATTTGTCTTGTGGACTAAGCCTGAGTTTTATCCTAGTGTAAGTACATTTCGAATCCAAAACGAAAGGTCAAACAATAGGACGTCAATCTACCGTACAGGGAAGCGAAAGTTCATGGCGGAGGAACCCAAGATATTTTTCAAACAGCACCAGTCGAAAGGCAGACAGACAAAAAACCAACAGAAATACCCTCCCGAAATGATGAGGAAAGGTTGGTCTAAATGAGCGAACCATATACGAACTGATGACATCGTCTCGACTGGTGGTGAGACGTCTAAAATCAAATCGCTTGGCTGACTTAGTGAACCAACGAACTGAACCGTTAATATTCGACTAGAAGGTGGAAATTTCAGTGCTCTGGTTCTTCGTTTAGAAAATTTCTGATAGTGATTTGAATGGACGGAGTGCAGACGATGGTGAAAATCGTCGCATCAGCTAACGTGCAAGTGCAAGACTGGTCACTCTCAAATTAGAAAGATAATGGAACCTGGTTACAGACTGTCTTCGTTTACTCCTAGTTCCAACAGCAAATCTGGCGGTTTAACAAAACCAAGCACAATTATTTTGAATAAGGATTTTTATGGATAGCAGTATTCCGGTCCCGCAGTGGGGTGAACTAGTTAAGGTTACGCGACACAATGGCTGCCTGGGGCGGGTACAGGGCTGACCGTGATTACCAGGCATAAGTAACCGATACAATATTGCACAATATGACTGGTGAAAAAGCGGACACAATATAGTGTTGAGAGTCCCAGATGGTGGTCAGATCATCGAATAATGAGTGACTCACTTAGATACAGGATTCGACTACTTCTTCCCCACAAGTTTGTTCACGCTTCAACTCCCATGTATAAAACCCTGAGTCTAATTATGATGGCATGAAGCAGCCAACGTACTATCACGATGCTAGCGCGTGTGGTGGCAGTGTTATCAGGTGTTGACAGGGCTAGTGAAGTCTGGTGGGACGAGCCACAAGACTGGTAACACGATAAGCCCTGGTGTGAGGTGAACTGGTGAAACATCTAATTTTGGACAATCTTGCCTCGTACAGCAAGAATTTTCAAAACTGCTTAACATAGAAATTAGTGACCACCTATTACGACCTTTCTTGCTCGGAAGGAATGGCACATTGAAGACTTTTCTCATTCTGGAGTTTACACAAGGCAAAAATGTTCCTCGTGAAGTTTCCTAGACCAGGGTTTTGCGCAAAAACCGTTTGCCGCACTACGACGCAGTCCCGGGAATCGCTGCAGTGAAGCATCTCTCCCCATGAAATACACTCGTTTGCACACCAATTTGATTAGTACCGGAGATTCAGCTGAATCCCTCGTTCGTGATAGTCTCCAAGTGAATGTGCTGCACAGAAGCTGCCACGTATTCCACTTGGTACGATACCCGAGATATCGAGAAGGGCGAAACCGGAGGTGAGCTGTCGAAGAGTTTTCAACAACTATGTGAGTAGTTTCCATGAAAATATGCTGCGACATCTTGAGTATCGTACGCAACTGAAACATTACGCGGCCTTCGTGCAGCATATTCAGTTCAAGAATATCATAAACGAGAGATTCAGTTGAGTACCCCGTGAAAACCAAATGGGTCCGCAAATTAGTGTAGTTCGCGAATTTCGTGGAAATTGGGTTCAAGTAGAACATAAGGTTGACGGAAACTCGGGGACTGGGTCTATGTCATGAGCCCCGAAACGGGCGAAACCAGTCGTGGGCTGTCGAATAGTTTCCAGAAACCTTGTGAGTAGTTTTTCAGGGGTATACCCTCCCAATTTTCCTAACCACTACGGACAATACACGTTCATTTCTGCCTCCAACTCAAGAATCCATCTGAATTTTTAGTCACCCAGAGTCCTGTGGCAGAGTTATCGAACCGAACCATTGGTCTCCCAAACGACTCTCAAATTTTAACGTTCTGATAATCCCAATTATTTTAATCTAACTGTATAATTAATTTGAACTGAACCATCCTCATTTCGTTCCGTTCCATGCCGCATTTGTTTATGGCATATTTGTGATAGTTTCTCTCATATTTACGTTTGTCCGTGTTAAATTTTTTAGTCCTTATAAGCAACGCCCTCGAAAGCACAAAAACAGTGGTATTCATGATAAAATATTGCTTTTGTTACATGATCTCGAAAGTAACCATTGAGACAATCCGTCAACTTTCCGCCTGGTGAACGACTGGTTCTCTGATTGGCAGATCAGAGCATGCATCACCAACCAGAATCGCAGGAGTGTGCTGGATTTCAAGTAATCTGATAACCACTGCTGACACTCTTGCGGGGACATGGCCAGAACAAGTTTGGTTTCAGCTATATTTGTCAGGCTTCTGTAGCATAGTCGTTGACATCGACAAGTAGAGACAGAGGGAAAACGAAATATGCTAAATAGGTACTTTGCCACAGCCTGACAATTGTTTTACAAATAGGTCCGAGAACAACAAGTGATGTTGTGTTCGAGATGTGATTATTGTCTTACTGGAGCGGGCGATGGAGAGTCAATCTAGAAAGGACAGAATGACCAGACTGACTGTAGTGCCTTGACTTGTCGCTTCCGAGCACAGACTATTGGATCAAACAGTCTCGATGACGGCCAAACTCAACTTTGAACTGCCTTTGAGTACCGTCCCTGCACTCGGTGGATAGCCCAGAATGCGCTCCATCTCTAACGGAATGTTTGCTTCACTTGGATTCACAACTACATCGCTGTTAATAGACTTGACAACGCAAACATTCAGCCAAGTGGAATGGTGTTTCGTCGCACGTTCGGAGAGGCGTGTTGTGGGGCTCTCAGCGTAGCCTGTCTCAGAGGAACAAACGAAGGAATAAACACAGAAGTCGGCTTCAGATTCAGGTAGCTTATACTGACGCGCAGAACGCAAAAATAGGAGGCACTGAAGCGCCGGATGCGTAGTGTGATGCATCAGGTAACTCCGCCGTTGATGATTGAACCAAAAGACACTTACTGGTTGTGGCATGTTTGTGGCTCCTTTCGAACTGATGGAGTAAGCAACGCCTTGACTGTTTTCTTAGCTTCTGAATAGTCAGTATCTCCAATTATCGCACGAACATCAGCTCTTCAGCTAACGTACTTTCAGTGCAGACCATCTGAGCATGATTCATTAGGTATATTATTACGTTGAGCTTATGTATCATGGAAGAGATTGCTAAAATGTGTGTATTGGTCATTTCAGTTCCTTTGCAAAGATTGTCCTTTGGATTCTTCCGGCAGGTCGATGTTCCAGGCGAACCTCGAGAAAGGCCAACGGGTTTTCCGCATCTGCTCCTGAAGGAAACTACGTAGTCAGTTGTGTCATATTAAACGCATCTGCGGGGCTTTGGGATACGTTCAGAGCACACAACGTCATCCAACTATCCTTCGCAGATGCTGCACATTATGGCGAAAGATCACAAGCTTGTATTTTTAAGTTTCACCGCGAAGACCTCAGTAAGTACGGGCCCTAATGGGGAGTCCACGGATACTTCATCTATCCGGTGGCATACTTCGCTGTTCTCAGATATCTTTGTTAGACAATTGTCGGGTCAAGGAAACGAACCTATTTTGCGTATTCCCCTGTTTCTCTGTCTCTCTTTTATTTTAACCAAGAGGAATGTCGCTGAAACCAAGCTTGTTCACTAGATGTTTTCCTCATGGTGGCATGGTTGATTATCTGTTACCCCGTGGCATTGAGCCGGTGGTGTCGGTAGATCATGTTGAACAGATATTTCTGTGGTACAAACAGTCCAAGTTCCACACTCCAGACATCCGTGCCATTGAATACCACGGCTCAGATCAAACAAACTGACAAATCGGTCGACGAAACGGCCTCTACGAATAGAGAGCAGTGTTTATACGGAATACGGACCAAGGTTGCTGCCGGAGGTCACCCGGTCGAAGACAAAAACAAACAATAGAACAACGGGAAGTAACGTCCAAAATCTCGCTATTCATTAAACTAACGTATGTAACTAGTCGTCACCAAATGGCAAGAATGAGTGACGTTCACTGTGCTTGCGGAGGCCGGATGGGCACATAGAAGCTAAGTGATTCGGATTTTGGGTGGTTAGATGTTTTTGTTTGTTGCCCTGTCAAACACTGCAGTGAGCATGAGGCCTTAGGGGAGAAGACCACATTTGAATGTACTATAAAATTGAGATAGTCGCTTGATGAAAGACCTTTGGTAAAAAATGAGGAATCCCGAAAGCGAGCAGAATAAAACTTTAGGTTAGGAAACAAACTTACTCGCTAGAAAGTTGCTGCATAATTAATCCATGACCCGCTGCCGTACCGCCCAAAGTACGACCTAGCTCGAAAAACACACTGTATAGACACAGTTCGACTGGGACGCAAAGTTCAAACAACTTAAAGGCGAGCAGTCCCTGTGGGTGAGCCGCGCATATCATGAGCAGTATGGCGAGTAGAACGCCGGCGCCATGGGAGCTTTCGGAGACGAGGGCCAGATGCCTAATGCCATGCGCAGCGCCAATGCGCAGAAGGTCTACCGCAAGAAAAGATAAACAAGATGAGCGATAAGTTATCCCGAAATAAGAATTGAGAGAAACTTGGGAGTTGATAACCGAATTGTGTTTGAAAGAACAAAGGAAACGGAAAACTTCGAGGTGAAATATGCAGATTATTAGCAAGGTGAACAAGTTTAAATGAGATTTTATCTCATAAGATGAAAAGCCAAAAAGCACTGTATAGCTGTTTTATCCTTATTGGGAACCATCCACAATGCGCACCTCATGAAACTCCAGGGTGTTTCGAACCCGCGGCCTCTCGGGCAGCAGCTCGAACAAATAACCGTTCGGCCACGAGCGGCTGATCAACAGTTCAAAATACAATCCGGGAGGTTGCGAGTTCGAAACTTCCTGGAGTTTCGTAACAACTGCACCACCGATGATTCCCAGGAAGAGTGAAACAGTTGTAGAGTGATTCTCGGTTTTCAGCATAGATTGGCCTCAATGACAGAAAGAAATCTCAATTAAAAATCCCCGAATCCCTTCAAATTATGAGTACGTTTATGTAAAATCCAACTTATTAAAAACTTCAGACAAATGCCGCCAAGAAGAGCAAGCTGAACACTGGTAAGTTAGGAGATATACCCGAGACTAGCGACAACACAAACATCGGTAGACTAGCCTAATGGATGTCGAAGGCAGTGTCCTAAAAAGAAGGGTTGTTGAACGTTGATGTTGGTGGCAGCCCAGTTATGCGTTCTTTGCCATAGCAACAAGATGATTAGGTTTGGTTGATGTGAGCAATAATGCTTCCTTAATACAAACTGCCAAGGAAAAGGAAACACGACGTGCAAAAAGTCGAAAGACTGGTGGATGATGAAGTACTCCACCTGAAAGTAAGAATCTGAATCCGGATAACTGCCATATGTGTATTGTGAACGCGAACAAGAGTCTTGAATCACAGATCACCGCGTCGATAGAGTAACACAATTTTCGGATGGTAACGACAGGAATGGCTTGAATGGAGTGATTGGAAATGGAAGCTTCAGGAAAATCGTTGCGAAGCAGTTAATCCCGCACTTAGGAAGCCGAATTACTGGCCTGTAAGGTAAGTTGTGAGTCTATTCAAAAGTATTTGTGACTATTAGTTGTGGGAGTCAGCGGTGCCAGAACTGTTCAAAATAGGCGCAGAATGGTTATAAGGACGAAACTTTGCCTGTTTTCGTCTAATTCTCCTAAACTATGGTGTCGCAACACGGCAACTTGGTCCAATGGAGTTCGAAGTGACGAAGATGGCAGTAGCACTTATTTGTCACTGACCTCACGTAATATAATCTAGTGTATCCGCATTCTCCCATTTGACACCGATCGCGTAACGACTTCGCCTCATAGGAGCCTCCTTATAACAAAAAGGCCAAGGAAGTAGGTCAACAAACAACTTGCTCTGAAGTCCCCTGGCTTGGAACCAGTAAAATACAGATTCTCAACATTGAAACTCGAGAGGTTCTGGCTCCATGAAGAGGGCATGTAAACAAAGTGACGTTGAGGACTATGAACGGGTGTTGGAAACATGCCAAAAAGCGTGCCGGTCGCCGGTTAATCTAGCAAGCGGAAGCAAAACAACTAGAGAATGGTTGTATACATTTCACAAGCTTTTGGCATATTTGCTTGTATTCTCAACGGGAAAGCGCCGAAACCGGAGCTGAATTGCTGGCACACTTGTCGAAAAAGTGAACAGGCCAGTGAACAACAGATGCTTACTATCTTGACGAAACGCGCATTTATTTCGTCGACACCCTTAAGAGAAACCTAGTCAAGAGGCTGTGTAGGAATAGAATCAGAAGATCGATTGAAGACAATGAAGGCGCGGTGGAGTGGATCAGCAGAACGAATCTATGCGTTCCTTCTATCTATCTCAAGTAAAACAACGTAGAGAAAGCTACTAACTACACCGTTAAAAGCTTGTGCTACCTTCCCAGGAGTGTGATTTCAAGGGTACGATTTCGCAGTGCTGTAATTCACGAAACTAACTGAGTAGTAGTGGTGTGTTCTTCATGTCTGAAACTAACGTATCCAATGAAAAAAACTCCGCTTTGCTGGTGAATTCAGGTGAATGATCAGGTGGTCGTTGATCGGTTCATCGAGGTTGACAGGTAGCTTGCAGACGTTTTGTTATCAATCGAGGAAATATCATCACTGCGCGGTTTATTGGTTGGCTCACCAATCGCAAGCTGATTGCCAAGTTCGGTTAACTGATCAGCGACCACCTGATCAATCACCAGTGAACGCACCCGAGCTACAAATATTCCGATACATTGTCAATGGTGGATTCTGAAGAAACATGAAAAAAGTAAGTGAATGCCGACATTGACATAACTCTGAACCAGGTAAGGCCAAAGAACATATAACAAAAGCTGTGCACGGGGTTATAAGAGTTCAGAACCACAGTTCTAGTGTAACTATAATATTTCTATTAGATGTGCATTGATTTCATCAATTCGGTCACCCAGAAATCAAGCATGCTGATTCTCATTGACGAAGTAAAAGACCATTACTACAACATGGAGTCACGATCGGCGGTATATTAATAACATTAGGGTGGTTGTGGTTTATATTTATGTTTCTACCTGTGGTGACATCAGACAACCACGCCCGTCCAGCCCACATGTTGCAAGCAGTTAAATGCAGACTATCCACTAGATCACGGCTGAATGTGTCGGATTCGGTGACTGGACTAAGAAGGAAGTCGACACAATTCTACCACAATCATTTTCATGTGAATGGTGATGTAACAGTGATCACAGTTTATGCTTTTGTTTCTTCAGTGAATAACGGACGATTACCCCAAAATGCAATTCCGTTCACGTTCCGCGCCACCGCACACTGCAGGATTGTACTTAGACTAGAGTCGATCCATTCATTTACGAATGATCCATAAGCCACATGCGTAAGACATGACATTCAACTCAAAGAACGGCCGAGTACACGTTGTCATGCAATGCAACCGGACCATTGAGGCCAAAAGCGTGGTTCCAGCTCAACTAATCGATACACGCCATCGATACAATTCAGCTGAGTTGTTTAGCGCGATGTATCGAGTGCCGTCAGATGCTTCAAAGGTCGTCAGACAAAAAGCACCCGCAGACGATCATTATTTGATCGGATCGGCCAACGCTACGTTAGTAAAAATATCACCCCTACCCCCATAAATCACCCCCGAATACTAAATAGCGTCCCTTTCTGCAGCAAATCTTTGGTCGCCCAAACTGCTTTCATCCCTGTATTTCACTCGAAGCTGCATTTGTCAGCGTAAACTTCGACGGAAATAACTGTTTGCAATACCGGGTGAAAATTTAGCTAAGTTCGTGGTTTTGTGCTTTCCCTTGCGGCACAGTCCGGCTGCTGTTTTAGAATGTCAGGACGCTCACCTGCGACACTTCAGCATAGTGGACAATCGACTGGAGGCAAGACATGTGTTCCAAAACGCATTAACAAGTGAATGAGCTTGTAGGATCCGGAGAGTTCGGTTTGTGACGTTGAAGAGTAGACCAATCTTAAGAACAGACAATACCGCCAATAAGGTGGAATACCTGAATGAGAAACCTTACTACACTAGAACCGAATATATTTGGACTGTGTGAACAGCATACAGTGTGTACTAATGGCAATTTTCGATGCACACGGAAAAACAGATTTTCATTTTTACAATTGGTTTAACCGTCCCCTACGGGGAGCGAACAGACAGTCCTACTAAGAGGAATAGCTCTTTCGGTGTCCAACTCCAATAGGAAATCCGGGTTACCCGTCGAACAATACCATCAAATTTCAAATCGGACCCTATAATCGATCAGCGGACTGGCCATGTTGTCGACTGAATCAGGTTGATAGGCTACATATTAATGTATGAACGCCCTTAAAAGTAGATGTTTCCATTGCGTAGTCAGAAAAGCTCAAACCTCACTTGTGAATTGCCTCTATAACCATGTCGCAGCCAGTTCCGAGTGATTTTCTACTAAAAACTGATCACAAACCTTCCAGTCGCATACGTGACCGCTTACTTTATATGTTGTGGTAAAACTTCGGATTCCTATGAGCGAACCTAACGAAGAACTACGAAAAAAGCTGCCGCATAGCTATTCAACGGAAGGCACGTTACTTAACAAATACTGTTTTAATCAAGAAAAACACCGTTGAAAATTCATTGGGAATTTGGAGGATCTATCGAAAATAAGAGGTGAAAAGAGGCGGATAAAAAACGGACATGAATAGTTCATCTGATTCAGTTGTTGTTGTTAGCATTGCTAATTAGAATGGGGCTTGACAGTGGGCTGCAGGGCATAAATTCCTAGAAAAAAGACCATTTTGAAAGAGCCGATAAGGAAGTTACAGTCCGGCTGCAGGAGGCACACCCACAATAGATTGTACTAAGACTTAAAGGTGAGCGCAAGGGGGGGGGTCGGTCAGGTTGTCCGCTGGTTAGTAACTTTGGGCTGCCGAACGCAGTTTGCACTCGTCGAAAAGTCTTCGACAACTGTGATTCTTGACACACTCAGCCCCAACAAAGACAAAAAAACTTAGGGTGACAGAGCAGTTTTGTAGTCCAGCCATAATTCTTATTAAAATCCGCTAAACTATCAGGACAATAGACTGACGATTAACAGATCCTTAATGAAAATCAATGAATCGATGGATAAACAACCTGAATAATTGCCAGGATAAATTGTTCAGTGTCACCAGCTGGTTAGACCGAAAACCAGACTTAGGTTTGGAAGAGACCTTAGGAACTTGAGGGGCAACGAAAGAAAGGGTGGAGAAGCCTGAAGGCCAAACTATCTACTCGTATTGGACTAGGACAGAATGCACTTTCGAAGCGTCGTTAGTTGCACTGGAAAAATTTTCAAAACTCAGCCATGGGAAAATATTTCTAGTGTCAGAGCAAATAAACAGCACATAATATGCAAATCCTGGCCGAGATGCCGGGGAAAATATAACAGGCAGCAAAGGTTAACCTAGTCAAATCGAGTCGAAGGCTGAGATTATAGCAGCCAATGGGCAAAGAACATGGTCGAAATTGTGGAAGAGATACATTTTCACCTCCAAATAAGGAAGGATAAGGGCAGGGTATTTATTGTTCTTCATTCAGTGTATCTAATAATAATTTCAACGTGTAGGGGCTCAAACGGAATCAACCTAATTGGAAATTGAAATATACTTAAATATACTGAGGTTCGTGCTTATGAGTGCGTGTATGCGGAAAAGATATCCAGGTTGGTATTTTGTAAACCGATTTCCTGGTATGTTTATAGAGCATCGACATTCAAGCACACAAATGGTATGTGATCTAGACCGCCTAGCACAAAAAAACGATACCGAGTTGCGCGCTAAGGTTCAAAACACAACAAAGTGGGGCGATATAAAGTGACTGAAGATCAAACTGCGTGGTGATTAGCTTAGTGAATGCCACATTCTACCATATCAGTTGGACATAAGATAGACAACCATTTGCACACTGATTCGGGCGTTCCTGAACAAACTAAAAGTTTGCGCGGATGTTAAAAAAATTCAGCTGTAGCACCTTTCGGTACCTAGCTGCCATGCCACCCGAAGGAAGCACGAGGGCTGGGATACTGCCAGGTTGCCCAAGCCTAGACAGGGGAAGTCGAGAGGCAGAGGTCGGGTTCGAACCACGGACCTTCCGGTCAGTAAATTAGCCCTCTAACCACTTGAGCCATCTCTCTGCGCGAATGTTTGTTTACTGGTAAAGCATCGACAGATTATTGATTAAAAATGCGTGGAAAGCATGTGTGGGAATAAACACTGCAGAATCACGAGCGTTGCCACTACAGCCACGTGTAGCCGACACTGAATTGGTGACTAGGATTAATTTCACTTCCCTTCAACCAGTGTTATCAGCTGTAAACCTGGAGTAAAAGACATTACAGTTTCAGCTGCTACAGTGAGAGAAGAGCACCACTATAGAGCATTGCCAATCCAATGCTCTCACCAGACCCAACCAATGCTTTGAGAAACTGATGGTCAGATTTAGAGTTTTCGCACACCCATTGCGGGCAGAGGCCACGTTTCTGATTCGTAGAACAGTATGGTTTGCAGTGCATACTCTGCCCCCGACAGACAAACTGACTTCGCGCCGGCGCAATAAGTGTCGAAGGTTGGCAAAAGATGCCCTGGCCTTCCCAATCTTAAGAAGTCATCTCGTTTCTAGCCGAAACTTATGCAACTACCTAGATAAACAAATTTATCTACCACATCGAATGGTTGGCCTGCAAGCATGAGGTTTGGGTATTGTAGCAGCACTTTACGATTACAAATGTGAAACGTATACTAAACAATGCGGTACAACTACTTAGGTTTTTTTCTAAATGACTTTCACCTCTGAAACAAGGAGAGCAAATATCCTTTGCACACTTAATGACTATGAGAGAGCTTTCCAGGAGTACTTCAATCCCCGAGGTTTTGGAGGCCAGCATAGAAGTTTTGATAACAACGTTGCAGGGGAACTGAGAAAGGACAACCTTGTCTTACGCCACTGAACTTGGTGAACTTGGACGAAAACGTGTTGCATATTGGCACGTACCCACAGGAGGTGGCACATGGTGCCTTCACAGGGGATAAAGTCGAAAGGTACATCTTCGATCGCCAGGCACCGCCAGGGTTTCTGACGATCAACACAAGCAAAACAAGCCCCCAGAAAACGGGCCATCGTTGGATGCTTGAAACAGTGAAGCCGACCGACAACTTGTCTCAAGACAAAGATATGGTCAATGCATCCTCCGCCAGGAAAAAAACCACCTTAATTAGTAGGAATCTGTCTCCTCCGGCAATCGATCAAACGCACAAGATAATGTCAGAGAATGGGAGGACTGATGAACATAGAAGGCGTCTCACCTGAATTGTGCTGTTCCAAAGACTGGTGAGCAGCGACACACTGTGTTACCTTTCTGTTCAGATGCCAAAGCGATATATAGACGATGCAATGTATCAACAACCATGCAAAAAAAACCCATATAATCAGAGGAATCAATAACAGATAAAATCCTTTAGGCCTGACAGATATTGCGCAGCATACAAAAAAAATTATTTGAAGCAAAACGGTTATGAGGAGCAGGGAAGTACGGAAGTAATGCGAAGACAGAATCACAGATGACCAACGTGTTACTAAGTCGCGACAAAAGAACAACCCAGGGATGAAATTGAACCGCAGTAAGTAAAGAATGTAAACAATAAACAAGGGAACACAACTGGAAAGGTAATAGAACGAACTAGACACTTTGGAAAGCTGAAATTCGGATACAACATCAGTTTCATTTGCGGGGTGGGACCAGCTGGGGATGGAGAACAGAAACCAGTGGACACATTGGGAAAGAAGTGTAATGATGCAAAGGAAGGACCGCTGCCGAAGCACGAACCAGTAAACCAAAAGTACGCAGTTGATCTGCAGCGGTCGCCAGATATTGTCATGTAAAAAAGACCCGCAGCTAAAACCGAACCACATGGCTACCTCAAGTGAACGGCACTGAACAAGATCCGAATAGCTGAAGCCCTCGTAGACCAAGCATCCGAGTAAAGTGAAAGCACGCACAACTGTGCTTAAAACCGGCAAAAGGGACTGCGTGACAGTCACATGCATGCTAGCAAAGTGCAGCAAGCAGCACACGCAATAACCGAACCAAAAATGCATGGCATGGTTGAACACATCAGCGGGTCCAAAGCGCAAGGAGATGAGCCAGATCACAAACAAAAAGGGCAACAAAATAAGGGAAGACCAAATGACATATATCGATGGAGGGGCATTAATGGAGAGCCATATTAGGTCCAGTAGAACTGTTAGGGATAGAGATCCAGCAACAACGGCCGAATAGGATTCTGGAGTATACTGTCTAAGCCACGGGCCGAAATGGGTCATGAGCAGAGTTTGGGTTACTCAGTGAAACAATCAGTTATCCGTTGTGAAGAGCTAAAAGGAGATAGACAAAACACCCATTTAAATCCGAAAAACAGACATGTCTCACTCAGTGATCGTCCCCACGTAGTAATTCGCATACCACACAGCGGAAAGTGACTTGACGTATCAGATAAATTTCAAAGCGCCACAAAATAAGACGCGCAGGATGGTACACAACACTTCAGCGGCTGCATACTCAATGTCTGTGAGCGAACGTCCCGGGAGCATTCCGACTCCCGAGGTTTCAGAGGCAGGCGGAGAAATTTCAAGCAGCATATCAATGACAAAGTTGAAGAGGAAAGGTGAGAGAGGGCAGCCTTGTTTTACACAGCTGGACGTGGTGAACTCAGGCGAAAGTTCCCCGTATACTCGTACCCGTCCACAGGAGTCCGCATACAGTGCCCTCATAAAGGATATACACTTGGAAGGGACATCTTTGATTGCCAGACACTGCCAAAGTTTCTAGCGATCGACAGAATCAAAAGCAACTTTCAAATCAAGAAAAACGACAAGCGTGGGACGTTTGAAGAAGTGGCGCTGTTCAAGAATTTGTCTCAAGGTAAAGAAGTGGTCGATGCTTCCTAGACCAGAGCGAAACCCAGCTTGATTCTCACGAATCTGCCACTCCGGATAGTCCATCAATCTGTGCAAAATAATCCCAGAGAGCACCTTCGATGCGACGGATACCAGGCTGATACCACGATAGTTTCCATATGACGTCATTGTGCCCTTTTTGAAAACTAGGATGACGGTCTAGCTGCGTTCGGCTAGTATTCTGTTTTCGTTCCAAATCTTCTGCAATATGGTTGTCACCTTCTTTGAAGAGTATGTGGTGCAGACCATCCGGGCCAGGTGGATTATCGCACTTCAGGATTGACATCTGATATCTGCTCGATTTCGATTGCTGATTGTGGGTTGATGTCGATGTTCCATTCAGGTTCGTTGGCGTTCTTCCAGCGGTTGTGTTGGAGACCAGCTGGACTTTTTTTTGAAGTACTAAGCCCGCCCTTCAAGATGACGATTGAGAGAGTGAACTGCCGCTTCATCTTTCTCGCATACTGTCTCACTAACACTTGCTTTCTTTTGACCGGTTGACCGAATCAGTTGAAACGGGTCGCGGCTCTTGCCTGCAGCGGAAGCCTTCACCATCTCCTGGGTCTTCGAAATCTACCAGCGTTCACTGTCATTCTTCAAGCTCCTGATTTGAGGGATCTGCGTGCGCCATCATAGTCGCTAGTTGCTGGCATGGCCTTTCTGGCAGCAATAAAATCTGCTGATCTCGACGATAAATAAAAAATAAATCGTTCAGCTGTAGCACCCCTTCGGTGCCTAACTGCCATGCCACCAGAAGGAAGCACGAGGGCTGGGATACTGCCAGGTTGCCCAAGCCTAGACAGGGGAAGTCGAGAGGCAGAGGTCGGGTTCGAACCATGGACCTTTCGGTTAGCAGATTCGCGCTCTAACCACTGAGCCATCTCGCCATCTCGACGATACCCAATGTTCATTTTGTTGAGCCAGATAGTCTGGGCAAACAGTTCTGAAATCTGAAAGCATTGCTTCTTTAAATCGCCTTCATTCAACCTCCATTCCATTTTCGTCAACCGCATGACTATGCGTTTCCAGTAGCTTTCTAGCCAGAACAGCTCCATACTCTTCAGCTACTGAAACTTGTCGAAGTTGACGAACGGAGCTGCTCTCCTTTGGCACGCGTAATGCTGGCGGGAAGCGAAGTGCTAACCGGGTCCGCGTGATGGCGTGGTCGAAGTCGAGTTGCGTAACCCAGAAGGAACGACAATCCTTAACTGAGGCTCTCCTTCGGTAACTGGTAGCCACGCGATCCAATTGAGTCCATGACTGTCTTGTGGTAGGTGGCCTCCAAGTAGTTCAATGTGAGCGTTTGTGTTGGAAGTTCGTACTGGCTAGGAACAGACGATGATCTGCACACAACTGAAGAAGCCGCTCCCCATTAACCGCACGCTCAGCATCGACTCAAAATCTACCACCCAACTATGCTTCTTCCGGACTTGGTTCTCCAACTTGAGCAATCATATCACCTGCCAGGATTACTATATCCGTCCTTCTTGCCGACCGAAGCAGTCGTGGCAGATCTTGATAAAACTCTTTCTTCTCAGAACTGCAGTCTGTTGGGGCGTATGCTGATACGACAAATAAACGCCGTTTACCGCATCGACTTGTGTTAATCTTAGTTGAGCCAGGAAACAGCACAGTGCAAAGGCGACTGTTTACTGGGATCCAGTCCAGTAAGGCACTTTCAGCCTGGGGGCTGAGTGCAACCCCCACATTGTAGATACCATGAGCCATTGCGTCAGGATCACCAGATACCCGAAGAGTAAAATGTGGAAGATCTGAGCTCGTCCTAAGCGGCTTAACGAGCACGACCGAAGTGGAGTCTTGTATGCGTGTTTCGGAGATACAACATACATCGACAGAGAGGGAAAGCAAGGTTTCAGCAAGGGATGTCTGTTGTCCAATTTGATATAGAGTACGGACATTGAAGGCTGCAACGTGGATCAGATCTTTTGGGGTTAGTAAGTGATTATTTCAATTTATTGTTCTGGGCGAAGGTTTAGACACGGAATGGTGGCTGGGGGAGTGGCAGATGGATTGATTGCAGTGCATTGTATGATGGGTGGGGAGGGAGTGAAGGAGAACGCCGGTGATCGAAGAGCTGCAATGGCAAATGATACTTCCCAGTTGCCCAGGCCGAAGAAGGGGTTCGGTTGTGATAGTCCATCTTGAGCCTTTGACTCAAAAGTCTGACTCACAAGGCAGTGGGAGGATATAGGGTTTTGTTAGGGGACCCTGTCCATAGCCTCTGACTCAAGAGTCTGGACCGCGAGACAGCGGTTGTTAGGGTTTTCTTGGGGGACCCTTCCCGGAGCCAATGACTCAATAGTCTGACCCACTTGGCTGCAGGGTGCCGGCCTGGCCCGAGGGTGCAGGGAGTAAGGCATTACTGCCTCACTCCTAGTGCAGCTGCGCACAGCAGGTGCCTTTTGAGCATCACCGGACTCTTTGGTCTTAAAAGCATATTTCGACCGTATTGAATAATGCGCTGGCGGTAGCGGTTAACCGTTGGGCGATCGGAGTGTGCGGTTTTTAGGACTGCTTCCATAAATATGGACATGCTGGTCGCCTGGGGGAAACGCCTTACCGCCTTCACACTCCTATCGCAGAGGACAGTACGACTTTAATAAATAATGATGACTGCTCAGCTGTAGCACCCTTCCGGGGCATAGCCACATTACAACTCGAGGGAACAACAAGCGCTATGATACTGCCGGATTTCCCAGTCTTACACAGGAGCGATCGAGAGTCAGTGGTTGGGTTCGAACCACGAACCTTCCGATCGACAGTTCCGCGCTGACATGACATAGTACAAAAATCTTACAACAAACCCCCTAAGGACCTATTAAAGATGTTCGAACAAGCGGCCGGTCTCTGGTTGCAACCGTTACAAAATAAGTGTCCTCCCCAAGTACCAGCAGCGAGGAACCATTTTAGATAAACTCTATCCCATGTTGCTTACTTAATGACTACTCACCCCTCATCGCCACCCCTGGTACAAAGTGAACGTGGATGTGGTACACACTACTCTCTCTAAAGATCTCCAACAAAGCCAATTCAACCGTATTTCGGGTGCACCATCAATCAAATAGACGAACCCTCTGGAACAGAATGCACAACCAGATGGCTGTATTACAGAGGGGTTCACCACGGGAAGTAGCCAGATGGAAGACACCTTTGACGTGACCATTATAGCAGAACACAGAACTTGGTCATTCCGAGTGGAGAACAGAGCGAGGGGTCACCGTGCAATTAAGGTGTCCTTATTTTCTATTGCATGCTCTCTCTCACGTTAATATTATTTTTCCGCGATCTTCAACGCAAGGACGTATCTAGGACACGCCAAACAAATAAATAATGCTGGTTAACGATCTTTTTGGGGACAAATTTCATCCCACTTTTGCCGTGGAAAAGCTGTTCACTTGATAGTTGAAAAAAACCTCGTTCGTCCTCATCCACTGCCCCCAACCAAAAAAAAACATGAAAAGAAGACGTATAACAAAGTTGTAACGAATGCAAAAAATTCGCTAGAAAACCTATCGTAGAATTTGTACCTTACACCAAGCTTTGGATGTTTTTCAGGACCTGGATTTCATCAGCTTATGCTACCATAAAACAATGACCATTTAGGTCAGTCCACACCAAAAGGGGGAAGCACTGGACTCGAGTTTCGCTCTTATTACAGATCAGCAGTGCGTATCCTTGGCCGTACCGGGCTTTGAACTCCACACATCTGACTCCACCAGCACACGCTGGATGCGTTTCAACTTTTACGCCTGAACAGGTGAACATCTTCGCGCTTGAGTGATGTGAGCGGAAAGCCCGACGCCTCGAATGACGACCCAGTAACATCCCTTGGTTGGCCTGCCAGTAAGGACTTCCCAGTCAGGTAGCGCCACAGACACCTGAAACCTGCTGAACACTTTTTGTTTCAGGTGTTGGTGGTTGCTGGATTTTGTAGCATGCACACTCACATGGCTCTCGTTTGAAAAATCGTCCTCCTATCCTGGTGCAATCAGTCTGGTGAGTCCGCACCAAAAGGGCAGAAGCACTGGAAAGCACCTGAAATAACCAGTTAGTTGTTGAAAAGCAACAGAATCTTCCTTAAACAGCGATCACGTATTGTCTATTTACACACGCAAATTAAGAATACATATGCTCACCCAGACCCCACTATTCGCTGTGTGTAAAACCACAAATCTTTTTAACTGCATTGTTACTCAAACAATCACCGTATGCAGTGCAAGAAACTGAGACCGTCAACTTTTCATAAGTATATCTGTTGCTGTTGAATTTCATTCCGTCCAGTAAAAGACAACTTGAAGAGAACGCGAAAAACTGCTGTGTTACATCTGAGGACGTTTTAGAAAACGTTCGATTCAATATGCAAACCAACCTTCAACAGCTGTCCGGTAACCTATAATAATAATAATAATAATAATAATAATAATAATAATAATAATAATAATAATAATAATAATAATCGTTACACTGTAACACCCTTTCGGTGCCTAGCTGCCATGCCGCCCGAAGGAAGCACGAGGGCTGGGATACTGCCAGGTTGCCTAAGCCTAGACAGGAGAAGTCGAGATGCAGAGGTCGGATTCGAACCACTGAGCCATCTCGCCCAGTAAAGTTTATGCTTCACCAATCGAAAAGCAACAGCTAATGGTGCCCTCATTCAAACAGCCACCCTTTGTATGGAGCGCAACCGTCATGTCCAAATTTCGCTTAGTTTTATTTGTGCACGGAGAAAGCACCAAGAGACCAGACTCAACTCACCGTAACACAAAGAACTGTGATACGTATTTATTACCTGTACACACACTTACCCCACCTTACCATAAGACAAGTTCTTGAACAGCGCTACTACTTCAAACGCCCCATGTTGGTCTTCTTGCTCGATCTGAAAGCTGCTTTTGACTGAGTGGATCGCCGGGAACTTGGGTGGTGTTTGACAAGCAAGGGTGTTCCCTCCAAATTTATATCCCTTAAGAAGGCATTGTATGCGGGCTCCTGTGGACGGGTACGAGTATACGGCAAACTTTCGCCTGGGTTCACCACGACCAGTGGTGTAAGTTAAGACTGTCTCGCTCGCCTTTCCTCTTCAACTTTACCATGGATGTGCTGCTTGAAATTTCTTCACATACTTCTGAAACCTCGGGGAACAGAACGCCCCGGGGACGTTCGCCCACAAACAGTGAGAATGCGGACGATACCTCGCTCCTTGGTTCAGACCCTTCAAACATGCAAATCAGTTTAAATAACCTAATAAATTCTGCAGCACGATATGTTATGCGCTTCACACCTTCATAGTGTAAAATGCTCCTATAAGACTGGTGGCGTCAAACCCAAACCTCACGCTTGCAAACGATGTAGTAGACAAATTTATTTACCTGGACAGTTGTATAAGTTCCCGTGGTCTGGCTGGAGACGAGATTACTTTTGTATCAGGGAGGCCAGGGCAGGGTTTGCCAACCTCCGACACCTACGGCACCGGCGTGACGCCAGTTTGTTTAAGGGCAGAGTATATACTCTGGTAGTGCGACCGACGATTCCAGTAAACACGCCACCGGTGGCTACGGTCGGCCAAAGGTGGCAACCCGAAAAAAACTGCGAGCGCAGCTTTGTTGGCTTTTCTTAACCTGTTCAAAACCTGTTGCAGCCGGACGAGGCTAACGGTTGCAGCCCTAAATTGTCTGAGGCATATGTACCGGCTAACTGACTGCGTCCCATAGTACTCGGTCTCACAACCCAACCTCGCGGCATCCGAACTATAACCGAATGCGGTATCGCATTAGCAATCGCGTCGTGCTTACGACAACATTCGGGATGGTCAAAGGATAACTAGATAAGTGCAAAGCATAGAAATGTATTAAACGAATAACACCACTGGGTTTTCAAAACCAACTGTCAATTGACAGTTGTCGATCCGTTCAAAGGCGGCCCTCTCATGTCGAAGTTTCCGGTTTTGTCCGCTGTAATAGTGGTGTGTGGCTACAAAGTACATGACATCGGAAGTGGAAGGTCAGTGTAAAACAGCTACCTCATCCTTTATAAGCCTTGGTAATTCTGTGCAAGAGATAGGTCTTTTTTCTTTGTTCTGTAATCAAGCCAGTTGATCTGCGAACTAAGAAGCGAAAAGAGCACGTAGGATGTTCCTGACTGACAGACGGGGTTAAGTGTAGCTCATTCTTGAAAGAGAAATAACCCTTATTAATAGTGTTGACCGGGGTGAAAGTACTCACAGTCATTTGTCGGCAGGCGGTCCAGCATGTCCACAGAGGTTGGTGCTGACCCTTCAGCAATGCGTTATTGCATTTGAACGGTTTTAAGTGGCCAGAAAATTTCCCTTCCTTTCTCCAAAAATGACTCAAGGGGAGGTGCGGAAAACCTATCCAAGGACCCAAGCACCCCCATATCTTCCAAAAAATGCACCAAGCTATGTATATTGTAGTTGACAGCCCGTGGTCTGTACCTTAGCAGTACATGCAACCAAAAAAGCGAGTTTTCCGGCTATATAGCCGTCTAATAACCACCTATTATGGTTAACTGGTGGTTATTTGCACCATCAGAATCGCCATATAACCGTTTTTTGTGGTCACGTGGAGGTTAAATAACCGACTGTGAACCGCGTTTGCATGTTACATAACCGACTGATAACCGTCAAATAACCGTGTTGGACGGTTATATAACCGTCATTAAACCGCATCTCAACGTTCAATAATGGTGAAATAACCACCGTATAACCGTATTTTACGACTACAGCCACGTTGAATAACAGCGCCATAACGTAGTTCTTCCTAACTCGGTTATCTGACGGTTAAGCGTGCAAATCGTCGGACCCGTTGCAGGAATTAAGGCCTGATAATCAAATCTTTACACGTTGCTGCACATCAACCTTCTGGTCGCTTATGGAGATGGTTCAATAACCTGGGTGATCCGGCGTCATCACTGACCGATTACGCAGAGCACTTGAGGAATGGAAAATAAGGGTACAACAAAAATATACTAAATATACAAAAACAAATTTTCTACAATCAACCCGCTTCAGCCCGATGAAGGCAGTTCCAGTGTGAATACCTCGGCCGCTTGGTTCAATGCAGACGTCTGAAGCAGTGACAGAACTTACGTATAAGCATTCGATGTATCAAGTCGGTTACTACCGATTAACTTGTCCAAGTGCAAAAAACGAAACTCACTGCAATCAATCCACGAAGAACTGAGAACTGCACCCTGCTATAGCCCTTGTTAAAAGAACTTCACTAGAGACAATGACAGTTAGTGGTGAACTGTATATTGCAGAATGGTTACCCTAGTGCGACAGATAGAATTACAACCCAGTAAACACGCCACATGTGGCCATCGATGGCCAAGGGTGGGACGTTACGCTTGCCACCGGTGGCTAAGGTTGGCCTAAGGTGGCAACCCGAAAAAAATTGCGTGCAACTTTTCTGGCTTTTTTCCAAAAATTTTCTGAACCCATTGCAGCCGGATGAGACTAACGGTTGCAGCCCTAAGCTAGCTGACGCATATGTATCGGCTAACTGACTGCGTCCCAGAGTAATCGGTCTCACCACCTAACCTCACGGAATCTGAATTATAACGGAACGCCCTACCTAATTACCAACCGCGTCATGCTTGAGACAACAGGCTGCATGGTAGAAGAATAACGAGATAAGTGCAAAAATATAAATATATTAATAATAATAGAATAGTACCACTGATTTTTGTCAATCCACCTCAAATTTTCTGTTTCCAGGGGTAAGATCAAACGCTTCTTTGAACCAAGACTGATTTTTTTCTCTATAAAAACCACTGTGACAGTCGAGTGTGTGGCCACAGAGTACATAGCATCTAAAACGGCAAGTGTCAGTATAGAACAATTATCTTCCCCTTCATTAGCCTTCGTAAATCTGTGCATGAGATAGGTCTTTTTTATTTTCGCCTTGTGACCAAGTTAGTTGGTCTGTGAACTCAGAGGCAAAAAGAGCACGCAGCATGTTCCTGACTGACAGACAGAAGTCACAGCAGCTCATTCTCGAAAGAGGAACAACTTTTATCAATAAAGTGCTGGCGGGATGAAGGTGCTCACTTATTGTTCGCTGAATTCCGCGTCCAATAATCTAACCAAGAAAGCATCCAAACCTTCATTTCGGTCATTATGTTGATGTCTTCCAAGTTGCACTTCTGTGCTTGTTGCGTGGATGCACACGACATGACGCGTTTCTCTACATACTTCAGCCGTAAATCCATCTTTTCCCAACGGTGAGCAAAATATATGAAGTTCTTTGAACCCGTCGTTCACCTCCACCACTAGTGAATGAGTGCTTGGAATTAGGTTTTCTGAAAAATGGGCTGGTCATTGCAAAAAATTACCTTTTGCGGACGCAATAAGCGAAAGACTAAACCATGAGATGAAAGGGGTGCACCTCCCCAACACTCATCTGCCGGCAATCAGTCAATCGTGTCAGCAGAAGTTGATGCTGACCGTTCAGCAATACATCGTTGTATCTAAACGGCGAGATTACGCGGCCCGAAAACATCCCTCCTCAGTTTATCCAAAAGTGATTCAAACGAAAATGCGGAGAATCGATCCAAGAGAACATGTACCCTCACATTATTCGCCAAATGCCCGTGGTCCATATATGTTCGAAAAGCCTGTAAAAAAACGCGTGTTACGCTTTGAGCAAAGTCAACGTAAGTTTAAGAAAATAGGTTGAGAAAACACATAAACAGCAATAAACATATCAAGGTAATTTCCATAAACGGGGGTGTCAATCAAACCTGCAAGTACAACAGGTCCTACGCAAAGTAGAGCGTCTAAACTCTGTTGCTTTCCAGAGACCGGAATATTACCGAAATATTACAACCGTGTCGGTGCTCCCACACGTTGCCGTCTCCACAGAGTAAACAGACCCGAGAAGATAATTCACACCTGAAATGATAATGCCTTTGCCTCTCCGCCGTACCACGTCCATAATTCTGAGGATACTTAAGGTAAACAAAAACCGTTAGCCGAGTGCAGTACATTTACTTTACACTGGTCGACGACCGTCCAAAAATGAACAAAATAGCGAAACGACTGAGCGGATGATGCCTAGGTTTGCTGGAACCAGACCTAGCGCAATAGACGACATATTGAATCGGATGTGCATTCAAACGAGGCACTTTCATGGCTGACTTTCTAAGTAGGGTTCCAAAACCCTGGTTTTAAGAAGGCTTATATGCAACAAATGATGCATTTGGCTTGTGTGCATCACGGGCATTAGTGGTAATACCCTCGCAAACCTTAGCCATCCATAGCCACGTTTGGCCAACGTTAGCCGCCGGTGACTATGTGTTTACCAGGCTGATTATGGGCCAAAATCATGGCCGCTATGTCTACAAGACGTACGAGAGTTGTCAGTGTCTGAACATTCAGTCAGTCTGAACACCGTGATTACACGGTGTTGGTCGGGTGTTGGTGGGATAACGGAGCTCTCCTACGTTGGGTGAATTGCTCACACGCCATAGTTTACGCACGTTGCGACATGTACTTCGCGTGCCAGAGGACCATCTGCCACGCAGTGCTCTTTTCGCCTAGTCCTGTTCCGAGAGAGGACGGGAGGTGGACAATCTATGAACTGGCAACGAAGTATGAAGACCTGAACCAGTCAACTCAGCCGGGTGGACAACTGCCGCCCTCTGTACGGGACGCAGCTTACCAGTGGTTAATAACACTGACAGACATGGCTCCATCACGCAGTGAGTGGCGCCTATGCAGTAACGCTATCGCCTTCAATGCGCAGCTACCCAGTTTCCCGTTAGGTTGAATTCCACACCGATACCTTTTTATCGCCCGCAATTGGGCACTGCTACGGCAAAGCCAATCCCGCACGCTATTGTCCAGAAAATGGGAGAGTTTTTCGGTTCAGCATCAAGGCGAGCTCTGATTAACCGAAAGACTGGACCCAAAAGCCAATCATTATCCGGTAGCCGCAGAATGCCGGTTGTCAATGCTGCATCCAGAAGGCTTCAGAATTTTCAGAATGCTGTCGCTGCAATCATATTATACGACACCCTGCACATGCGCTCTGATCTGGTTTAATGCGTTAATGCACCTGGTGCACCTTCGGTGGTTGTTTTGACGAAAAATTGACTTGATATATCAAAGCAGAAAAATACCATTATCACCGTTATTATTTAATGTGTGGCTGCCTATTTTCCGAGCCAACTGAACATGCTGTCGCCTGTAGTGCTCGGCTTTATTTCCAAAGCTCTCCCATTTTCTGATGATCGAAACAGCAGCAGCTGGAACCAACATACCCTTGGTAAGCGGTTTATAGCTAAATAACTGAACTGTTTGGTTATTTGGATTAATCACGGAGTCGTGGATTCACGGAGTGATACATAGGATGGATTCTTCTACTTCCTGTTTTATATGATTTTCTTCTCTCACTCCCCACCCCATTAACAACGCCGTTCTTCTAAGGCTATCCTTTAGGGCTAATAATAATAGTCTTTATTACCAACAGGTGGGTGGTGTCCCATCAGGCATGATCATAATGGTAGAAAAAAAAACTGTTCAGCTGTAGCACCCTTTCGGTGCCTAGCTGCCATGCCACCCGAAGGAAGCACGAGGGCTGGGATACTGCCAGGTTGCCCAGGCCTAGACAGGGGAAGTCGAGAGGCAGAGGTCGGATTCGAACCACGGACCTTCCGGTCAGTAGATTCGCGCTCTAACCGCTTGAGCCATCTCGCCCCCCCCCCTTAATGGTAGAGTCAAAATAAAGGCATGACTGATGGGAGTTGCGGGTACTCAGGAGTGCGCGGAAGCGGGGTAGGCAGACAGATAGTGGACATTATCCGGTGCACATGAGGTCATGTCTAAACTAAATGTGATGAATATCGAGGGCAGAGAAACACAGTTATTAGGGATTTTCTATCTTCTAAGGAACACATGAAAATGTGACATGATCAGACTGACTTCTTTTCTCGGTCTTGACCAGAACATCTGCGCATCAGCCGGTGCCGACAGCCCCGAGCACCTCAAAATTAATCTTTAGAGCTCGATGCCTGGTCTATCCGGCCACTTTTGGCGTTCAAACTTTGGATCGAGCAGGACAAAAAGTTGCACTTGTTCGCCCATTGGACTTGCTTGATAATGTGTGCTGTGTATCAGAAACAATAATTCAAGATTCAAGAGCATTGGTTCAGCTAACCGCCCCCGGCTTCGCAATTCTTTTGATCCAGAGGCTATTGTGACAGGATGTACCGGGGTCTGCATCATCTTTAGTAACCAGGTGGAAGATTCTTTGCTTGAATGGATAACGTTAGTAGTCGCCCCTGTGTGGTTCATCTGGCAACCTCCGTGAAGTAGTCCTCCAAGCAGGACATTGGTCGTTCTATATTTGTCGCATCTGCTTATGCCTAAAGTGAAAGTAACTCTGAAACCACCAAAGACAGGCTTTATGACACTGTGTGTACGGACCGCAGGCTGTTTCTAGGCAGTACTAACTTTCAAAATAACGAATCCGTCTGACCACATGGTGTCCTTCAACGGCACGCCAGCCACGGGCCCAAACTGATTACACCACCATGAGATACCGATAGCGAGAATCAATAACTTAATGCCGCTCGCCGGGAATCGTTTTTTTATTTTTGCTTCCCTGGGTCGCGTAATAAGCAAACGAGTGGCCTAGCAACTAAGAATCTGGCAGAACCGTCTTCTGAACTCTCCGTCAACTGCGCCATCGTCCTGCGTCAGTTCATGCTGGAAGGAGACCGCCACGTCTTTGAAGAGCCAGGATTTTGGCCTGTGCCACGGCGTTACGAGGCCCACTCAAACACTGGATATCAGATAGACTAGTGGCGTTGCCTGAATCTCTGAGAAACTCAGCGTGCGTGCCCATCTTGAAGCTTGGTGGACACAGAAGTCTAGGGAATTGTAAGAATTCCGGAAAGCCTGGAATGCCTAAAGGCTATTTCAGTAAAGGTTATCTCGATTGATGGACCGTGCACTTTGAACAATACTCGTATCTACCTGCTGCTACCTACTGGAACTACAGTGGAACTCTGGAAGGTGTATCCCCTTATACCTCGGAGGTTTATGATCGCACATATTCCCTGAAACTTCGCTGAGCTCCTGTACCGGACGACCTCTTTCCCGCATCATTCAATGATGGGGGTGTGGTTTTAAGTCAGCGCCTGTTCGGTCTATTTCCTGGCATCCTAAAATAGAAATGTCGTAAACCCCTGACGAGGATAGGGGATAATGTGCATTTTCAAAACGAGACCCGTGATAAGTGCGGTAACGACGGGGGAGTGTCAGCAGTCGTAAGGAGGCTTTTGGCACCACTTGCAATTCTTTGCCGTATGGTGGCCAGCAAAGTAGTGACTCTAGAGCGGCAAGCAAGAGTCCGGCCTGTTAGCGGTTGTGCTGACTAAACCTTCAGCCCCCGTCAGATTCTAGGATAGCCCACTCGTACAAACGATTCACAGTTTCAGTATTCGTGGATTTCCAAGGAGCATTCGAATTTGCTGACAGGTTTGTTCTTCTTTACAAGTTTGCACAGCAAGAAATGCTTCGACATTTCTAGAACACAATAAGTTTTTTGTGCTCTTTGACTTTTAGGCGTGTGAGAGTACAGACGGAGCTTTCCCAAAGCTTGCGTACAAGAATGTCTACCCTCTTCATTCCTATTTAGTTTCGTAATCGAGTAGATAGTGACGTGAACGCTGGAAAGTCTTCAAAACCCCGATGTTTAAATGGCCGCCGACGAAATCCTTGTTAGTCTGAAAAATGCAGGTGGCATCATTCTCCTCTCCACAGAGGAGAAAACGGCAGGTGCTTTTGAACGAACTGGCCAAAGTCATCCTGCCTTTTGGCATGCCCTTTGCATCCACAAAGCGTAAGGTCATGTACATGGACATGCAGTCACTGAGCACGCCACTTACAATCCATGGAGAGGCATTCCAAATTTTGGAGCGTTTTAGTATATTGAAAGGTGTATTAGTTCTGAGTGTACTGTGACAGGTGAGGTCCATACACGAATTTGCAAGGCTTGGGTCGCGTTAACTAATTTGAACCACCAATGTCGTCAAAGCGGTATACCTCTGAACCTCTCTGGACGTGTGTACCAAGCTACGGTACTGGCTGTTTTGTTGTACGGTTGTGAGACGTGACCTCTGCAAGCAGTAAAATTGAGACGTCTTTATGTCTCCGGCAGCCTTCGCCTGGGAAGCATAGATTGTGTGGATTCGTGTCCACGAATGCGTACCGGGACAATTAGAAAACGCGTTCGATTGTACAGTGGGGACCTCAATTGTAGAATGCGTCCAACGCTAAAAGCTGCGGTAGTTTGCTCATGTATTGCAGGTGGCAAACCATCGCTTTTCGGCGAGTGCTGTTTTCCGTGCCTGATTCAGTGTGGAACAGGCACGGTTGACGCACATTTGTCCTGGCGGGGGGGGGATTGGAAAGCGACTATAAAAAATCTGGGTGCTGTCGATGCGACTCATATTCTCCGTACTACCCCTTATGCACATTTTTGGACGCTGTAAAATATGGTTACTAATCGACGTTGTTGTCTATCTTATAAGAATGCCCGAAAGTGTTTAGGGGTGCAGGCACCTCAGAATGATTTTGGTAGGCTAGTATTAAGTTCTTTCCCAATCCAGTTTTATTCTTTCCTTCACAATATCACTTGCAAGGAAGTCATGTTTATACGGCAGAAAGACATTCGTGGTTGAAAACTGGTGTCATTTTGTCGCTGATGAAAATGACACAGGGTTGAGAAGTTTGCCAAGCATTATGGGTTTGCTTTTGTCCTTTAGTGACTCCGAGTCACCTAAAAGACACGTGAAAAAGTGTTGTAGCACCGCCAGTTAAGGCATCGGCGTAAGACACTACGCTTGCCAAAACGAGGGCTCACACAGAAAGCACACAATATAGTTTGGATTGGGCCTTAGATGTGGCGTTTACAACTGCTGAAAGCTGTTTCACGTGGCAAGTATCCGAAATGGGAAACTTTGCTCTCCAAGAAACACGTGCGCTCCAAAGTGAAAAGTTTATTGTTGCATCACTGGAGCGTCTTGATTTCTTCAGTGGCCAGTATTTGTCAAAAAGATCTTGGTCAAAAAAGGTATAAGCATCAAGTCCCCCCGGAGATAAAGGTAGTCTGCGGAAATTATATCCAAAGTCTCCAGCCGTGTTCAGTAATCACTGAATCTGTGGCCAGAAACCGTCTCTGTAAAGGATTGTACGACATAGCCTATAAGCGTTACGTCATTATTCTGACCCGGGTGCACAGTTTGGCCAGGATATTCACGAAGTGGTCTCACTAAAGTGTTCGCGAATTCGTGCAAATAATTCGAAAGGAGATGTTTTAGATCACCCGGCATCATCACTATCAGAAACACCAGCGTTGACACTGGCCTTACTGCCGTACAACCGCACAGTTTGTCTAACTATACTTGGAGCCTCAGAATAAAAAGAAGAGAAAAGAATGGGTGAGGGAGAGGACCTGGTGCCGGTCTATCGCAAGTCAGACAACCTGGAAAGAAACCAACAACACGAACGCCATCGACATCGATCGGCGGCCATTTCTTGCAAGTCTCCATCCAGATTTAGGAGAGTTTACGGGACCCCATCCTGGAAGGCGTGCTGCACCAACACCCAAACTCTTCGTAATCTCTTTCACACCCTTCCGCCAAGTAAATCGTTGTCCATCTCGTGTTTTGCGCCATTCTGAGGGAGGCACGGAGAACACTCGTCTTGGTAGACGGTGCTTTGGAATGCGTTGCGCATGGTCAAGCCAACACAGCTGGTGGTGCGGTATGTTTCCCGCAACTGAAGTACCTGTTGCATAGTCAAACACCCGTTTTTTAGTCACCTCGTTAAGTATTCGTTGACACCATCTGACCCTGGCAACACATCTGAGGCATCGGTGGTCAAAAACCTGAAGACGCCTCACATCATGTCCGCCGAGGCCGTTTTGCAACTATACAACAACCCAGCCCTTGCTGTGGCATGGTGCACCCAACACTTGAAGCCCAGTGGTTTGCCTTTTCTAAGTCACTAGTGACACAAGTTGGCAAACGCGCTTCGGGTCTTTGAGAAATGTGTACTGACTTCAGCAGACACTTCCGTCAGAGCTAATAAATTTAGCAACCTATGTATGTCTCCACAACCTCCAGTGATTCTCCTTGAAACGTAAAGGACATGTCCAAAGACTGCACGTTATAAAACATGACCTTGCAGTTTGAGGGTGCTGGGCACATGGAAGGAGATGGTATGATATTCATCAATTTATCCCATGGAGCTTGTGCTGCGCTTTGGTCTTCAAAATGGGGGGATGTGGTTTGCCTCTCCAGATTGACAAGGTTTTCACCAGCAATAATTTGAACACCGGGGTTCTGAAGACCCTCAAGTGTCCGCCTCATTCTTTTATCAAAGAGGAATTTGAGCAAGATTGGAGGGAGAGGGCGCATTATCGTCGGACACCACATTGGAGGAGGGTTAACCACAGACTCTCTGCTAGGTTTCGATCGCGCAGCGAGCAAACAATAATATGCGCGGACTGTGACGATACTCTATCCCCAGCTATGTTGCCTGATTCCGACTCCTAGTACGGCGGAATAGTAAGAAGACGAAACCCCGGACACAGTTGCAAAGGTCCCAGCAACAGGTGATCAATGGGCGGTAACCGAAAAATGACGACGCTTATATGTATATATCCATAGTTTGACCTTGAAAAATGCCAGAAGTTCGTTAGCACACACAAAGACAGAGTTTTAGGGATATTGATACCCCCAACACTCTCACACGCCCAGAAATATGTGATTGTGGAGACCGAATTATGTTCGCAAACTTCCAAGGCCTACCCTCTTTAGCCAGTGTGGTTAAGAACACTGACCGATCAACAGAATCAAACGCAGCCGTGAAGTGAAGGAATACCGAGATTGAGAGTTGTCTGTACATATGGCGTTGCGCTAACCCCTGACTAATTATGGAAATATGGTTGGCGCAGCCTCGACCCGGTCGAATTCTCTCTTGATGACCGCGGGTCATGAAGTCGAATCCCGCCGTAAGATGCCGGAGAATCAGTGAAGCCAAAAGATTCAAATTAGAACTTCTGTGATTACTACATTCACCGCAAGCACCCTTTTAAAAATGGGCACTATTATTGACTCAACTCAGTTATCTGTAACGATCTCCTTCTCTCAGATAGACACAAATTGGCCAAACAGTCTCTGGCTGTCATTGTAGAGGACACGTCGAAATTCCTGAAAGCAGGATCACAAAGACCCTTGAGTAGAGATATACGCCCGGACACTTCTGAGGCCGGGGAGTCCAATGTTCACTGTCCACCCTTCTGTCGAAGGCCGGCAATCCGGACTAAAAGTAGCAGCTGGCCAACCGAACAGGTGAATATCAAGAAGCTCGTCAAAATAATGAGACACTTGGTGGACAAGCATTTCCAAACTGGATCTGCTGAATCCGGATATGAGAATCAGAGAAGCACTGATTCATTCGCGAGGTTGGCAAAGCTAATAGCCTCACGCTATAATCTTGGAGTTTAGAGCTATCATGTTCTACCTTCCTGTCTCCGTGTTCCATTCTTGTTTCAATCCGTTTTGTGCTGTTTTTGTTTTCAAGGGACTCCGTTCACTTTACAGCGGACGAAGGTCCCCATGGCTACCTTCGGCTCCCGGATTCCCCCCCCCTGTTCAAAGCCTTTTGGTGTCGCTGTTCTCGTTTTCGGGCGCAGTTTGGTAGTATCTCTATAAGACGCAGTCATGAGGAAGCGCATTCTGACAATTTTCTTACCAAGTTGGCACGCACCACTCACCAAAGTGCTGGAAAAGTAAGAATATTCTTTAGAACTCATTGTGATACACAGGCTGTGGAAGCACTGTGGATTGCAATTCTTCGACAGCACGCGTTAAATTTTTTATGCGTGGAAAGTAGGTCAAGGCCCACCAGGTGAGGCTGCACATCGCCAATACTTAGGCACAATCTAAACAAAATGGCGAGCTTCGTACGCCACACTCCTCAGCAGAGTAGATTTAACGAAAAGCCAGACTCTAGCGGACTAGCATTTCAAATATTTTACTTGAAAACGGTACGCAGAGATTGTAACTGATCATCAGTACCCCCAGGTGTAACACGTTCATGAAGCCAACCGAAATACTAATAAATGCTTGTTGTACCCCATTGGTTTAATGGGATAATGACTGGTTAGATGAGTAGCAAATGTCCATGCAATGATTCGAATTTGGGCTATGCTGTCCAGTTTCTTAGTCACTTCCCGCTGACCGAGCAGATGAATAAATTCGCTTTGCCAGGCTTCGATCACCTTCTGTTGCTCGGACGTTGGTCGTGAGATATAGGCCAAACAGAGAGCAGAAGAAACAACATTATTTTTGTAACATACTTCATAACAGCGCGCCGACAGCTGTACCGACATGCACTCGAAGAAAAGTAATGAGAGCCCAACCCAATACTAATTAAAATCTACGTACTTTAACCAGATTAATGAACGTAAAATTTATTGAGGTATATAGCTAACCTCATTACCAGATGCCTAAAACACAAACTTGATTTCCCGGAATAATGGCAGATCTGTAGTCACCCCAGCAGCACAACTCGGTTTCGAGTCGGTTATACGGCGGTTAAAGTCGGTTATTTGACGGTTATTTAACAGTTTAGCTCCCACCCAATCATCATGAAGTGTTGTTGCCACACTTATTTACATTACTGTTTCTTATCATATTAGGTGTTGGCATAAGACAAAAATGCATTATTCCAATCGACTTTCAGAAACCCGTTCTGACATTTTTGTTTATCTGCATCAGTGTTTGAGCAAATGGCCGTAGCCGCCAAGCCCATTTCCCGGATGGCCGTGAACCCACGTTGCTGCTGTCTTCGCGTAGGTGCGAATTTCTATCAGACGGAATGGTAAGTCATGACTGCCGATATATGTGTATGACGACTGTAGCCTTCCAAACGTTGTTTGCTCATTTCTGGGTGGGTATTTAACCTCACACTGAAGCGTCATAGAGAGTTAGCCTTGGAACAACAATCCAATTCGATGAACGCACGCGACTTTCATCGTGCAACACCCATGAGTGATTCACTGGCACACAGTAAAAAATGCTTTCAGATGACTAATATTCAAAGTAGATGAACAACAAAGTGAGGCGAAAAACGAAGAGGAGAATACTTTTCAACCTTGTTCGGCGGACATTTTCCGAGACTGGATGATTTCAACCAATGTCCCTTTCAGTACAGTGAGTCGCCTGCTCGTATCGCTGCAGCATAAGCTTTCCGAACTGCCTCGAGACGCGCGGAGACTGACGAGAGCACCCCGGTTATTTCCAACTAGAGAAGTCCTCCCAGGGGAATACACCTACTTGGGTATTGAGAACGGGCTTTGCCGGGTTTTGCCGACATTACTGCCAACGCAACCTCATATAGTCCATTTACGTGTGAATGTAAATGAAATGAAGCTGCACAATATCGGTCCCGCCGTAATCTGGCACGTGTTGTGCGGCCTTTGACAAGCCCTGTGTTCCTCGTCGGTCTTTATGGAGGAGTCCGTGAACCCGAAGACGTTTGCACATACCTACGTGACGTAGTGCAGGAACATGAAGAGCGCCTGCACCTGGGGGTTATCGTTAACAGCCTGCATCATCGTGTCATCTTGGGTGCAATCATTTGTGACAAACCGGCATGCCCCTTCGCCACACGAATGAGAGGTCACAATTCCTAATATGGATGTAATAAGTGCTGCATAAGAGGACATCACTTCCAAACGAAGATAACGTTTCCATGTGCACAGCATGTTTTGCGAACTGACAACAAAATCCTTCGCGAAACTTGTAACAATTCGTCTCCTTTCTTTACGTTACATATTGGCTTCGTTCACTGCTCTCCTATAGATTATTTGCACGCCGTATGCCCAGGAAGATATTCGGTATTGAAGATTCGCATAGACCACTCACTATTGGCAGTCCATAATTCTGCTGGAATGACCAGTTTCGCTTTTCCCCTTCGGAGAAAGCGTGTACGGAACAAGCTGAAAAGAGACTTGATAGAGAAAACACACCAACTGGAACTGGTAATTCAGTGTTATTGATCCAATTTATTGGCCACAGATAAAGTACTTTGGGTCTTTCAGTGCAACCACCATGGCGGACCTGGTGCGTTTATGTCTCAGAAGGCTTTGGCTGACGAATTCGCTGTCAATGTGGCCTACGCTGGGTCTATGGACAAACTCCCCTTCCCATGCACTAGACTCTGTACCTTGATAGAAGGTAACTGGTCAGAAATAGCTTGCTAACTGCCTTTTTAGAAGCAGCCCTCGGTAACCCAGTTTCCAAAGACTGCACGCGACAGGATTTGGGTGAAGAAATCCAAAAATGGTTCGGTAACCCACGGCACCGACTGGCCCAGAGAACGCGCCTGGATCAGTTGGCAGTAAGTTTTGTTTTGCACTTGGACAAGTTAATCGGTAGTAACCGACTTGATACATCGAATGCTCATATGTATATTTTATCACTGTTTCAGACGTCTGCATTGAACCAAGCGGCCGGGGTTCTCACAGTGGACTTGCCTTCATCGGACAGAAGTGGTCTGATAGTAAAACAGTTATTTTCGGACATTTAATATATGTTTGTTGTATCCTTGTTTTTCTTTCTCAAGTGCTCTGCGTAGTCGATCAGTGGTGACACCGGATCACCCGGGTTATTGAACCATCTCCATAAGCGGCCAGAAAATTGATGTGCAGCAAAGTGTAAAGATCTGCTTATCAGGCCTTAATTCCTGCAACGGGTCGGACGATTCGCACGCTTAACCGTGTGGTTACCAGTATAGGTCGTAACGTTATAGTAATACTGCGGTTGTTAGCCGCAAACCGTTATTCACGGTTATTTATCCGTAAAACTCGGTTAATAAGTGGTTAAGAAGCCGTCAGATGGCCGAATTTGGAGGAACTACTCTACGGTGCCGTTATTCAGCGTCCATGCAGCCGCACAATGCGGTTATTTCGTGGTTACGTATGCGGTGCTCAGCCGTAATAACGCGGTAGGATTAGTCTAATAGCAGTGAAGTAGGGTTATATGGTGGTTATTTAACCACTATTCAACGTCGAAAAGCGGTTTGATAACAGTTATTCAACCGTATAATAACAGGAAAAGATGGTTGTTTAACGGTTATGTGACCGTCCACGGTTAAATGGCGGTTCTGGTGGTGCAAATAACCACCTAATAACCATATTACGTGGTTATTAGACGTTTGTATAACTGCAGCCACTCGACTCCGTGCTACGCCGTCCCGTTTCTTTTTCATCCCCTCGTTATTGAAGCGTTCAATTGTACGAATAGGACGCGAGACATTCTGAGGATTCCGGATAAAAACATTGCAAACTTTTGTGGACCAGTTATGTAATGTTTTGTTGCTTAAAATTAGTGTGCATATAAAATTTTTTGTATTTCTTGTAGGTAAAATGACTATGCTTGTGGCTCCGTACGAGTATACAAAAGGCAACAGCGCACCTTAGCCTGGAATGTTGTAACATCACTGGGCCACGGTAAAATAGCATGTTACCTTTAAGTGCCAGCCGAAAAATATGTAACGGTTTGATCTCGCGTGGCCAATTTTCTGTAGAAGGCTTTGTGTAATTTAAGCGCACTGGGCCGTATGAGCAAACGCCAACGTATATTCGGGTGATCCAAGCCGATCAAACCCGGCTAACATAGATTAAAAGGCCAAGTTTTAATTAACTGGCCTTCCTCAAATTGTGTGGGTGAGTTGTTGTCCACTCATAGTTGGTGACTTGCGGTCTGGACCGGGCTACGAATATTTCAAGGCCAGGTCAGGATTCTATAAAACCGACAAGGAGCTACGATAATTCATCGCTCACTCAGTTTCCTTGCGGCCCGCATCTCTTCAAAACGACGCAGGACGTGACTGGTGATTAACTAACCAAGGCACAAACGGCCCCCAATAGCCACAAGCCAGGAAAATTGCACTTGAGAATTAAATCAGGTAAATTTCTATCGTCACCTAATGTTTTGCAGGTAAACTCGACGCATCGGCGGACGAAAGCAATGAAGCAAGACAGCGGCTACGGTACATCCAGGCTGTGAGTGTAATTCCTTAATGGAAGTAAGGTCAAAATTGCGAGAATATCACGGGTAAAGGCAGAAGTTACACGCAACGACATGGTTAATAGATGTGCTTCAACTATGAAAAGAAGACTAGGATATAACTCTCCATAGGAACGATAGTAAGCAGGCAGATGCACACTATTTCAAAACCGTTGTGGCCCGAAAAAGGTTCACATGTAAAGATTTTGCATTTCGATGTATATATTCCAAAAAAATTATTCTACATTTCAATTATTGGAATACGTCTCAGATGACCGCGCACCTCCATTATGGGCGGACACCAAAACTTAAATTTGCAGCGCAATGAGTACGGACACGGGATCAGACATGTTTGATGAAAGAGTGACATCCATCCAGTTTCGATACTTCACGGCAATTTTAAAAGCGTTAAATGAATATTTGAAGGATAGAAGTGTGGTATTTGTGCGTGCAAAGGGTAATCAAAGCATCAAATTTATTTTGCGTTACGAGTGGGTGCACTGCGAATGCAGCAGGTGACCGGCAAAGCGAACAAAAAGCCGGGAAATCCGAAGAACCTAGTGAGTTGAGCGCGTCTTCAGACAACGACAGCACATGAGACACCGGTTTCGCATTCCCGTTTTGTCCAAGGTGACATGGAAGTCACCTTGCAATCAACTCTTATCATCTTTAACGTATTCATGATATGTCCCAGACTTGTACGACCGACCTCCTGTTAACCGAAGGTTAACGAAGGAGGAGTTGTGCACCTGCCGGATCCTATCGAAATATAGAACGCCGTTATGCGAAATGCGGTAGTTTGTGGCCGATGAATTCGGAAAGGTTTTACCACTCAGGACGTATACAAATACCACCGAAAGTGTCGACCTAGTCTGTTGAGTAAGTAACGGACATTTGGGGTTCATTGTGGCAGACAATGTGCCTTTCGTCCTGGCTAGGCTTCGCGAGT
This sequence comes from Opisthorchis felineus, assembly GCA_004794785.1. Lineage (NCBI taxonomy): Eukaryota > Metazoa > Platyhelminthes > Trematoda > Opisthorchiida > Opisthorchiidae > Opisthorchis > Opisthorchis felineus. Next base: position 397,070 of record SJOL01006490.1, read on the forward strand.
CCGGAAGGGTGCTTTTGTCGCAGTCGGTTCACTATGGGTCACTATGGCCACATGTGCCTCGCTAGATGACAGCAGATAAAGCTGTTCCTCATTTGTCGTAGATGTGGATGGAACAAGCGCGACCAACCGAGTTGCGTGAGCCTTTTAAAGCAATTAACATGTGTCCCGTAGACACAAGCACTACACCTTCCTAATCGCAGATGGCATGGGTACCGGACGTCCAGATATGTATGCTTTTGTAGAAAGCGAACAGTTTGCTCTAATGCGTAAACTGTTTGGCTTGTTTGCCCAGACAATGCTGTACGGTAGATGTTCTGTTTATCTCAGTACTAGCACACAAATTCCGACAAGTCCTGCAATTGCTGCGCCGCACGTGCGCAAGATCCGGCTCCTACCTCGCGGTTGACTGCCTTTGTATCACCCGCAAGTGCGCTGTGCAGGCACAAACCGAGATGGTTCACTCTGGCAACTTGACCAACAACCGTCTGGAGAACGCCGATGATCGCCTAAAAAAGCGGGTGAACCACTTCAAGCATGCCACAAGGTGGGTGTCCCAGCACTCTGGATGGCTTCTGCGGGAATATGAGATGGATACGATGGAACACTGTGACTAATATAACTCCTGGAATGTGACAGCTAATTTCTAAGCATTCTCCGTCGAATGACTACGTAGGTATCTTCCCTCTTTCTTACGGCCGCGCCACTCAAGCCCATAATACCATCGTTTCAAAGTAACAAAGTGAGTATTTCTACGTGATGTAAATGGTTGTTCTTTGTGCAATCACAGAAGTGCTCCCATATGGTTGAAATTTGCGCTGCTGAATGCACGTGACTCTTCTAGAAGACAGTGTCGCTTCCCTGTATCCGTTAGTTCTCAGCATTCAGAGACCAGTCTGTTCCAAGAAGTAAGGAATATTATCCGTGGATGTGTTTAGGTTATTTCCCCATTCACCAAAGGTGGTTGTCTGCTTACACCTCGTGGGTGTAAGCCATGTCCCTCACACGTGTTTCCGACCAATCGCCATCACCTCGCAGTAACCTGCGTGCGGTGGGTAAACATATGGCGCTGGAATCAAGGGCAGGACTGCTTAATGGCTTAACTTAAGTGGCAGTCTGGAGACACAGAATTGAGCTTTTGTTTGCTTTGTAACCTGCCGATCAGTAGCAGTACTCGCTGACGTATAACGTATTGCGTATCATATCACATCGAACGTTGTGGTAGTGGGTCTTGCTCGCCGCGCGTTGCTAATCTTGAAGTGTGTGCCCAAGATGAGTGCGTATATGATCAATTTATTTTTGCCGCCTAGCCCCTTGCCCGTCAAGAAAGCGAACAGTTGTGCTTGATTAGCTGTCCGCAGAGCAGGCATGTTATGATGTCGACTTGGAGCGAGGCGCAGAATCTCAACACTGTGTCCCGGAAGTCCGTGTGTGCACGCATTTTCTGCTTCAGGGAGGAGCTACTCGACAACCGTGAGTAAACAGCATGCTGCTAATACCAGTGCTGTGGAGCTCTAGTTGGAGAAAAAAGACGATGATTTCATGTGACGCATGTAAGGGCCACTAATTCCAGTAAGTTCTTCTGTTAACGAGGCATCATGCATTTCGGGCAACTCCAGTATTTATTGAGGCCTAATACTCAGTGAAAATCAGCTACAAGAAATAACGCAATATGAATCAGCCGTTAAAGATGACTAGGTGTAGGCGCCGTTCCACGAGATTATCGTCACTGAAGTGCTCGCATTATAGAGTGATTAGTGTTCCGAAGTTTTTCGGTGATATTTTGATAAACTGCCTTATATCGTTCTCCCATTTCAGGATGTCAGCAGCCCGATGAACACTGCGCTCTAAGAAAGCCGCACGCTTCCTGCCAATCAAAACGCTCAACAATATTCAAATTTCCACCTTCATATTGGACCTGTGACTTTTCCCACTAGGAATGAATATGCGCGTGTTAGCCAGTTAAACCACGTAGATTACATCTAGCCAATCGGCTAGGCATTATGAGCACCTAGCTGCGTGTTGGTTGTATGCGCCAGCTAGGTTCATTCAGCCCTTCGCTACAATCAACCTAGGTTGAATCTAGCTAGTTGATTAGGCATCGTGCACTCCTGGCTGCATGTTAGTTGTGTACGTCAGGTAAGTTCTCACTGCAGTATTGTGCATTCACCGATAGCCCCCTTCACTTAGGCTGATATCCAGTGGTACACGTTATGATGAGCACCTCACAATGTGTATCCCCAGCCGCAACCATTCTGGCAACTGCCCGGAGCCGGCTGTAGGAAACCTGGTGTATTTTTCAATTTGCCATGTGGAATTCTGCTTCAGTGTACCAGAAAACTTAACCCACGGGCTAAGTTCATCATCATCTGCAAGCCTCTTGTTTTTCAGACCAATTACGAGTTATTCGAGTATAATGACTGTATGTATCGCGATGATCACTCGGAACGAAATTCTTCAGGTCCAAGCACACTGGGTTCTATGTTCGTGTAGTCGAGCAGAAGATACAAACTGAACGTTTGTTGCATGAGTGACACCTTCACACCTTTTGAGCCAACCATTACGATGTAGGCCTTAGCAAGGTCAATAAAATATAGCTGCAGGACTACAGGCGCCTTTCGTTCATTTTAGGCGGTTCATGTTTTACCACACGTCACGTTATGTTACTTTGTTAGGCACCGTTTTTCAAACTCGAGTTAATTGATGATCTTGAAGATACGCTTTGCATAAGAATGCACCAGACATAAACATTCCTGACTAACAAGTGGTAATCTTGAAAGCCTTGTAGTTACCTAGATGTCGATTAAATTCGCCGAATACCGAGCAGCTTTTTAATCTGTGGGTTACACCCTCAAGATTTACAAGTTTATGCCGGCAGGGATACATTAGAATGCCAACGAGCGCGGTCATACACATGTCGACTGTCATCCGCGCATTCCGATTACCGGTTGTACATGCTTGTGGCTTACTGCGATGGCCGCCCCCTCATAGACAGTTTCAACACTTGCAGGACCGGCAAACGCCCCAGTGGCAGGTGTGCGCATGCAACCGCAGATTAGATGAGAAGCAGGAAAAGCCGGTTTTTGGTTTGTTAAGGTGTTTTAGGCCATCCGTGTAGAACCGTGACCATGTTCGCAGGAACTTATTGAATGGACCTAACATTTGATAAAGTTCTTGCCCTTCGCGATAAGCTGAGCCACTTGAACAATCTTCTTTGCAATCTGCGTCATGATAACCAAGGAATACATGCTTCGTGTTTATAACAGGCCTGCATAATTGTCCCACCACATGCTTATTCCACCAGAGAATCATCGATCATACCAATAGGTTTATTTTCCAACTTGTAGATACCAACTGAGGCAAAATCAGGCCGAACGTTGCGGGTAAGAATACAACGGAGCGAGAGCCAAAACCAAAGATATGCTTATCGCGTGATAGGTATCGTAACTTATGGCAAACAAAAGCTAGAACGATTGTGTATGAGTTACTTCTAGTTCAGGGATGGATCCGGTCGACTCGAGCCAAAACTGAAAACCGTTGCTCACCATGATTGCCCTTAGACGGTTGAGTTAGTGGCCAGGATCACAAAAAGCTCGGGTGGAAATGAAAGGACTTAGAAATCTGCAGTAGAGACAAGTGGCAACTTTTGTCTCAAAGGTATGATGTACATGAAAACTGCGTAGACTTACTGGTGTCGCTAATGTGGGGAAGCCGGGTGTTTTGGTTGTAGTGCTAATGGGTAGAGCCAAACGAGCGCCGTGAGTAACACCATTGAACGTGTGGGTGAGATAAACTGAAATTGCTGCGCAAAACCGAGTTGGCTGGATCCCAACGAAAGGTTAGGCGGATTAGAGTGAAATCGTTCCAGGAGCGGCTTTGGCCAGGTGAACAATTTGTTCGCAAATGCAATTGAAGTATAGAACGAGCGAGAAAGGATAGTCTTGAGTTGAATGAGAACCGCTGCGGGTGTACCATCAGAATGGGTATGATAGTGTCATGCAGTCGGCTTTTGGGAGGCCAGGCAACGGACGTCAAGCCTACGGTGACCGGACGCAGTATTCTCATTCCCGCGGCGATGACCGTCCCAAAATGCGCTCCATCAGGTTGCGTGACATTCTAATCAGGCGGTTGGGAATACAGTTACCGAACAACAAACAGTAACCGGTTTGGCTGGCGAGACGATCGAGTTATTTAATACTGAATGAGAGCAGCCTCTCTCGAGTGGTTCACTATATATTTTTGAACATTAGGCCTCTTGGAAAGCACACACTTTGAGCCACATTAGAAAAGGTAGAAATGTTGTACCATTGCTCTGGCGGGGGTTCCTTTAGAATGCTTAGGCCCAATTCATATGGACTTAAAGCGTTGACTACATTTCTCTCGAGCATAAGTTGAAGTCTGTTGCCTTAGGCGGGGTTTTCGTTCCAGACTGTTTTCAGAAGTCATAAAATAGCTGGGGAGATTACAAACTAGCAGAGTGAGCTATGTAGACTTGGGATGCTAATAATACATCCCTTATGTGTTCTTCTGTTGAGCCCGTCAGGGAGTGAGCCGTTGCTCTAATTCAACAATTTCTTCCCCATTGATGTTGCGCCCAAATGAACAGTACATTTTTGTTTTCTGGCTACATAGCAGTCTGAGATTAACAATTGATTTATGCGGATGTACATACACGAAGAAAAGATGAAATTCTTTGGCGTAATGGCAGAGACTACCATTGATTCATTCGCTACGAAGGATTCACTGATAGCTCCGTTATTATAAACCAGAGTTGTGGGAGCCGTCAATAAAACAGAACATGCAAAAATATAGGATTCTGTATCTAATGAAACTAATTCACGTGGTGGGAGGCCTTGTTGCGTAGAGTTTAATGTCATTCATTACTGGAGGTTCAACCCAGCAAAACAAAACAAGAACCGAGAATTTTGTGACAATAAGTTTATTTTTTTCATTACTGCGAAGACTACGTCAACTAACCACTGTCGTATTGTCCGGTACGGTTATTTGCGACCAAGATTGATGATGGCACTGATAAACTGCTGCAAATAATAAAGTCTGTACCATAATTACTCTGTGAATTTAGTTTTAAATGTAGTTGTACATCGAATGCCAATCTCTATCAAACAATTGGTGTGTTGAAAAGGGCCGGTCGCAACTTTATATTTAGCCCGGATTACATTTTTGAATTTTTCTACCACCGAGCGTTCAAAGAACCAAAACGTAGATTGCGCCACCAGAAACCTGATTGTAGGTGATCCCGAGGCATTTGTGATTAGCACTGACTGCTGCGCTTCGGAATACCTTTAATGGTTTCACCCATAATACCTGCTGTTCCGACTACTTGTGATCAGTATATTTCTTAGTATTTTCAGCCCACTTCTTAAAAATTGTGGCGTTTTTGTTTAAGCGCGCCGACACACTGCACTGCGATGTAGACAAAAATAAAAAATTGCGCGAGTACATTTGCCACATCAGTTCTTCTGGCCTCTGGATTCACCCAATCGTCTTTTGAGATTATGTGGCACTGATCGACAGCTGAAGTGTCGTTATGTGATAGGATCGGTGAACTGGCTACGAAAAATGGTGAGCCAGACCCAACCCCCGCAGGTTTCAGATCCCAATTAGTATTCCACTTTTTGGGTGACATTGTTTTAAACGAAATAGATAATGTGTTTTGTCAAAATTTGGATCGCTTCCACCGTTTTTGCCACTGTTTTGCAAGACAACTTGCAGTTACCACACATACTGATCCGGCTTCCACGCAGCCTCTGTCTACAGCTAGCAAACCGCAGACATTAGCGTTTATCGTGCTTACTGCACCGGCTTTCTTCGATATAAACCCGTTCATATGGCTTGTGCACATGGAGGCGGAGTTCGTCAATAATTGAATCTGATCAGTATCCGGAGAATGAAATCGTTTTCTCGCAAACCACGATGTTTTTCGAGGTTGTCACTTGCTAGTTAAGAAGGTTTGTGTGCGATTGGCTTTTCTGCAACTTCTCTGTCCATTTGATTCGCTTTGGTGGGCGAATCTTCAAGGTCAACAATTATCTCGAATTGAAAACAGGGCCTAACGAAATAAGATGTCGCGACATGCAGCAAAACGTGAATTGCATAAAATGAGGGAAAGTTGCAGCAAGCGTATTAACTTCTAAAAACTCGTACGAGTTTCGAAGAACTTAAAGCTTACAGGTGATAACTTATTGATGACACCAACCTCAGCTCCACCCCAAATCGAGGAAAGGCTTTCAACTCTTATTTTAAATTGCCCAACGAGGCTGTTGTTGCGGGCACAATGCAGCAATGAGAGCCTAGCTGACGCACACCGGTAGCTTGCGGCTTGAGAACCACGATGTCAACCTACGTCGATCACTGCGAACATCTTAACAAACCTTGCTTACTAACATAACTAACACGGGCCCATCCACTTTGACTGAGAAAAGTCAAAGCTCGAACTTAGAGGAGATGAAAACTTGAATTTTTACTGGGCGCTTTGACGGTTACTTATGTTTCGGTGGAAAAGATGCGGCTTTCTTGGTGCACGGTGTTCAACAAGTAACTGACGTTTTGAAATGGGGATATATTTCAGTTTATAAAAGTGTCACAGTGAGGTAGGCGGTTGAAACACTAACAACACCACTTCCTCCATAGCCCGAACATGTCAATATTCCCCCCCAAACAATCCTTTGTTCAATGGAGTCTGCGGCTTTTTTGATTCCAGCACCTGGTGCTTATCCATCACTGGTTGAATTGCTCACACAGGCCACCGATAGCTGATGGCGGTGGCTTGGGAACAAGGTATGCTGTAACCGGACAACCGCTGTTGGTGGATGGGGAAGTGACCTATGAAAAACTATATGAATAATGTTTCCTGCCAGTAGAAACATACTCATCTTTGAATACCCAGAACAAATATATACACGAAAGCCACATCGTCTGGTAGAAGGAGAACGTGCATTTACCAGCAGGGCTGTCAGTTTTCTGGAAGCACTCGGGGGCTTGGGCCAGGAACTGCAATTAATTTATAAAGAGAGTTAGCCGCAGATGTAGGAGCCGAATCTTGGGCACGTGCGGCGCAGCAATCGCAGGACTTGTCGGAATTTGTGTGCTAGTACTGAGATAAACAGAACATCTACCGTACAGCATTGTCTGGGCAAACGGTAGGGCGGAACATGCGTCGGCTGTTCGCAGTGTCCATGACAAAAATACGTGGATGTTGTATAATACATTAGTGCTTTGTGAATATGGAACAACATGACATTGCAAACGAACACTGCTCTTGCCGCCCGCATTTGTGTGACCAGTGCGTCCATGATAAACGACTTCACTTGGTACGCTTCGCCCATCATCTCCCCGAACAAGCCAAACAGTTTACGCATTAGAGCAAACTGTTCGCTTTCTACAAAAGCATACATATCTGGACGTCCGGTACCCATGCCATCTGCGATTAGGAAGGTGTAGTGCTTGTGTCTACGGGACACATGTTAATTGCTTTAAAAGGCTCACGCAACTCGGTTGGTCGCGCTTGTTCCATCCACATCTACGACAAATGAGGAACAGCTTTATCTGCTGTCATCTAGAGAGGCACATGTGGCCATAGTGACCCATAGTGAACCGACTGCGACAAAAGCACCCTTCCGGACTCGCGAAGCCTAGCCAGGACGAAAGGCACATTGTCTGCCACAATGAACCCCAAATGTCCGTTACTTACTCAACAGACTAGGTCGACACTTTCGGTGGTATTTGTATACGTCCTGAGTGGTAAAAACCTTTCCGAATTCATCGGCCACAAACTACCGCATTTCGCATAACGGCGTTCTATATTTCGATAGGATCCGGCAGGTGCACAACTCCTCCTTCGTTAACCTTCGGTTAACAGGAGGTCGGTCGTACAAATCTGGGACATATCATGAATACGTTAAAGATGATAAGAGTTGATTGCAAGGTGACTTCCATGTCACCTTGGACAAAACGGGAATGCGAAACCGGTGTCTCATGTGCTGTTGTTGTCTGAAGACGCGCTCAACTCACTAGGTTCTTCGGATTTCCCGGCTTTTTGTTCGCTTTGCCGGTCACCTGCTGCATTCGCAGTGCACCCACTCGTAACGCAAAATAAATTTGATGCTTTGATTACCCTTTGCACGCACAAATACCACACTTCTATCCTTCAAATATTCATTTAACGCTTTTAAAAGTGCCTTGAAGAATGTAATCCGAACGCCCGCTTATTTCTGATAAAATTTGTCCGATTGAAAACCCACAGTTTTGATTTTCGTACCAGTGTAACTGGTAATTTAAATGCCCACAAAAAAATAAGGAGGTAAATTTTGCAAATTTATTTCTGGCAACATAACTCTGATCTCATGTTTCTTGGTATAAGCACCCCAATAGCACAATTTTTTGTTCCACAATAGCGGATGCTGAGTAGAGAGAGGCTTCATGACATGTCGCTTTATCCCGAAAGCCAACGGTTGCAGGGCGCCAATAGATAAAGCTTTTGAAATCACTTCCACCTGGGATGGGTTGGGCGCGTCTTTGGTTGAAAAGTTGCAGTGACTACGATCCTTCAGCAATGAAATGCTGCAGACAATTACCCTTGAAAACATCAAAGGTTTGCTTATTGCCTAGGCAACTTTGGCTGCGATGGCTCCCGAAAAACGTGTATTGTAATAATGCTGGTCCACCAACAACGCTTTTGTGCTGTGGAGATAGCCAGTCAGCTCAAAGTACATTGAGGGACACGTGTAAACCACGTCGGCACCCCACCGGTAAAAATCATTCTGTACTAAGCGATTTAGACCATCCTCACATCACCTCAACTTATCCCAAGGTTAGCTCGCATTAGGCGGACATCGTCGCTATTCCCGAGACTTCAAGCCATTGGCCCTCAAAAGCCAGCGCAAACGTCGGCCCGCTGGCTTTGCTGGATGTAGATATCGTTCCTGCGGCTAAGCCAGTCGTCACCCCCGGCTCACTCAATTGATGCTACGTGCGTTTTAGCGACGCGGTCCCACAATTTCAGAAACCGTCAGCGCCGAATCTTCCTGGCTTTTAGGTGCTTGCGAAGCCAGCGACCGGCCTTCACCACTTTAGCCTCTTTTACGTAAAGGACAGAATCTTGTCGTGTAAATACGTGGTGTAAACAGGAGCTGAAATCAGCCTGTCTCCAGCAAGCACGGGCGACACACACACCAGCTATTCGTTGTTGAATCCAGCCATCTACAAAACTATACTTGTGTTTGCTCGTCGCCCCCTCAGAGTCAGTCCAGAATTCCGGTGCGTGCTTCTCTGAGTTTTTACGGTAGCCGGTTTTCAGCGATTTTGTTTTTTTCTGCGGGAGTGTCCGAGCCTCACTGATCCCCTGGAAGAACTATCGCTGGTCTGAACAAGTGTCATCCACCATGTTGCCACTATCGGCCCGTCAGTTTGATGTGAGCACACCGATTAGGCCCTCCGTTGCTTATGGCCCAAAAGAAAACTTAAGAGTCGGTGACTACGTGGTGACTATTGAACACTAACTTACTCCACTGCTCTTAGTCGCCCTCGAAGCCCACTAATTCAGGACCTAACTTCCAGAGTCTCTACATTAAAAGTGTCTCTAAAAATAGCTCTGGTTTGTGCCAGCAGCCACACTCTAATCGCTGAACCAGGTGTGCCAAAACCAGCGGCGGTTACACCGTTTATCCTATCTGAATTAAGAAGAACGCCGCTTAGCTTCAGCAGCGCTGCAGAGACTTTCTATGGTTCTATCGACGAAGCCTGTCGTGGGCTGTAGTTAGAGGTCTAGGGATATATTGGGTGTGGGAGACTGCTGCACTGCTTCTCTTTGGAGCACACCAGGGCCCAGGTATCTGCATTTCGGCTGTGCTTTAGCGTTGCTTCGGATTTTGCTCCTGATCTTTTGATTGGTGAAAAGTTGGGTTTATGGGCAGTTAGAATAGCGAAATAATGCGTGGCATATATTCCGTACAATAGGACTAGGTTTTCTGACAAATGTTGCACACGCCTGCGAATCAGTGGGTTTATGATCCCCGATATTCGCTTCTTTTGAGATCAGAATGCCCATGGTAGAAGCCGATTTACTCTCCACCCATCATCTGATTAAACCTAATGATTGGGTCGCAAAATATCCGCTGGTTCTGGCAGTGACGTTTGAGGGCTCTAGGTTTTTGTGATCGGTTTATTTTTTATTTTTTATGGTCCTGCGTTTCTGGCAATCTGCGCTGGTACACCTAATATTATCTCCAGGTTTTATATACGCCCCATACATCTCATGTTTTGGGCTGTTTGTCACACTCACTTAACCATTGCTGCTAATACCAGCGGCACCGTCTAACTATCATTCCTTGATTTCAGGACTCACGCAAAGAGCTACCAACCAGTGAGCTAATGCTGTATATTTGAGTGAAAATGTATGGGCACAGTAATGTTTCAGCAGAAGGATGTGCGAAACTACCCTTTTACCAGCGTAAACACGGAAAAATGTACAGCCTAAATGCTACCGACCCGGGTCATGCCCCAATACAGAAAACAAGAAGTGGCGAAACTCGGTTATGCTGCCTTTTATGAATACATTTGAGGGAAACGGGCAGGGCCTCACTGGAACGCACTCGCCCATTTCAAGTTATCGTAGCCTCCTTTTTATCTTTGAGCGCGCACTGCTAGTGTCTTTTTCACATACACACGGACACAAGAAATTATCCTAATTTATGCTTACACCTGTGGACGAGCTTATCCCCGCGCCACTAGTACAGATAATCACATGATCAGGGTCGTCGGACACACCCAGAGTAAAGCATGAAAAACGTCGTTGATTTTTTGGTTATTTCAGGTGCACCGTCGAACCCGGGGCTTGTATTTGTGTTTGGGAGACACAGCATGAGTCCAATTCGGGGGATTCACGGATTTACGGATTCACGGAGTCACGGATTGATACACAGGATTGAGGCTTTTGTCCAAGTTTCCTGGGTCGGTTACGTTCTTGTTGTTCGGCGGCTGTCGTACACATGGAACGCACAAGCGAAAAAGGGTGTAGCACTGCTCTTTAAGTTCTCAGCGCGGGGCGGCATGTTTGCCAGCAAGAGGACTCGCATAAGAAAGTGTCTAATAGTGCTTTGAACTGGGTTCCAGAAGAACCATGGACGACCAGAAGAAGAAGGTTATCCCACGCAGCTACTGCAGTAAATGAGAAAAATTTGCCTAATAAAGCTGTTCGCTCTGAGCTTGAAAAACTTCTTACCATGTCCCCACCGTGTGTTTGCTGGCTCAACGGTAAAAAAGCTGTTGACATAACCTTGTTCAAACAGAGCATAGGTAAGAATTAGGTCTCCTCGAAGGTGGCGATATTCGAGGGGAAAGAGGTCAAGCGCCGCGAAACGCATTTCGTAGTCCACGGATTTAAGGCCCGCAACCATTTTCGTAGCAGCTCGCTGGACACGCTCAATGAGGGTTATATACTTCGTGCACCTTGAGTAGACAACTTGTTTGGCGTATCCAAGAAGCTGTCTGACGTAGGCCCCATAGAGTATTTGGAAGTCCATGCGAGTAATACGGTAGAAGGTGCGCCTAATCATCCGTAGAATGGCGAATGCCTTTTGGGCCGATTTCTCATGGTGCAGTGAGGACATGTTTGAAGATAGCCAGATACCCAAATCTTTTTTGGTATCTATCTTCGTGATGTCTTCTGGTCTATTCTCACCATGCACGACATAGGCGTTCGCTGAGTCTCCTCCAAATGACACATGGACGCACTTCTCGTCATTCAGAGGAAGGTGCCAGTCCAACGACCA
>SJOL01006490.1:411523-445138 GCA_004794785.1 Opisthorchis felineus
TCATGCTTGTGGCTTTGGCTGTCGGGGTCCTGGGCGACGGCTGAGTCCACAATCGAAGAGGTCACTTTCAACGGAATGAAGCTGGAGATTGGCAGCTTCACCTTCTTGGTGTTTTTAGGGTTCTTGCAGCATTCCCTGATGTCGAGGTCAACCCATGTGGTTGATCTGTCGGTAGGCTTCGCCGCTTGTCTCCGCACGTCTGACCCAGCCCGGCTCAGAAGTTGTGACTTGGGTGTGGGGATCACTGCTGAACCTTTATTGTCTGTTACGGAAAAGAGCGCCGATAGCTCTACGTACTTTGGGTGCCGCGTCCTCGTGAGGCTTGCATCCTCCAGAGTATCGCTGCCTTGGATAGTCAAGGGGTCTGCGGTTGTTGAGTAGAAGCTACAATCCGGAGTCGCGGCCGGTTGTGTCGGCGTGCTTTCCGGAGCACAAGGGGCTATAACTACAATCGGTTTCGCCTTAAGTTTGGGGTCGGCCGAACTGGCGCCAAGCGGAAACCTTTTTCGCACCTCTCCCCTAGAACTGCTTTGGCTTAGCTCTCGCGCCTCTAGGGGGCTATCCTCTTATATACGCCCAGTCGTTGGGTAGGTCTTTTGAATGCTGACAGCCCGCTCCAAGATTTTCTGTACGGCAGTTGGGGAGGAAATGGTGACCAGAAGCCCAAGTGTTCGCTTGCTTTCCTTCTGACGTAGCCAATCTGCGTGAAGCAATTCGTGGTCGGGCTTCGTGCTGACACAACCGAGGAACAACTGTGCCTGCTTCATTGGCGTGATTTTTCTATAGAACGACCCCCAGATGATCGGCCTGCTCTCCCTTACGCGTCTGTCCACTAGAGACGCCGTGGCGGTCTTTATTGCTGCATCAGAGAGCTGGATGACTTTCTTCGCAGCCAGCGAACCCGGGATGGATAGCGCAAGGTACTCGTTCAGCGAAGAAAGTTTTTTATCAACTTTCGTCCATGTCGTTGTATTCCTTGCTTTTGCATCCTTTAAAGCTTTGGAAAGAAGCTCCAGTTTCGCTTCGAGTGGCCCGATTAAAGCGGAACAGTCACACTAGCCTATTCAATTTTGCGGTGCATATTTGGTTCCGTTTTTGTTGACCGTCTTCTTAGTTGTAGAATGCATTGCCACCCTAAGGTAAAGGCAGCTGGCGCAGACAAACGGGTAAGGAGAGTTGGTCAGGTGGCTTACCTGGTCGTCATGTAAACCCGTGCATTTAAAGTGCCACTAAGGCTTGCAGGAGCGGCTTTGCATACTACGTCTTACATTCGACGGACACCCATTTCATTTAGATCTGTTGTGGTCCAACGATGGCTGTGGAGTGCAGCTTGTATTGATTTGCGTCATCATTGAGAATGGGTGCAAAATAGGAACTGAGTGCGAAATAACAGAGGTCATCACGTAAACGTTATGTTATAGTGAGAAAAATTCAACAAATGATACTAGTGAACTCTCTAAATAGAATGAACAGTAAAAGAATTCTTTCACAAATTCGCGCGATGGAAAAACGAAACCGATTTCAAACGTACCGCGCGCCGGGAACATAACTCCAATGCAGCATTTGCTTGCCGATTTGAAGAAGTGTGCGGCAGTTGAAAGCTCTCACACAGGTAGATCACGCGAGTTTATCAAAATGTAGTTTTGTTAATTTTAGCGAGTAACGAGGTAGGTAAGACACATTGACCAGTTGACTAACAAAAAGAAATGAACTTCACTTAGGCTCGCTAACCTGGTTTTTGGCGCACGAGTCTGGACCATGGGTCAGTTTGTGGGTGATTAGTTCTGCTAAGGAGCCAGTCATTAAACTGTAAAAACCGAAACCGAGGGAATTGAGGCCTCTTGGGGAAGCCTGAACTGAATCGGCTACTTTATATACAGCATCCATAGATCATTTGTTTGACACTTCCTATTTTTGCTCCTTAAACTTTATGGGCCCCTTTAAATTTACGATATGATTTAATCAATCCTTTAAAATATACATCAATCCAAACTGTCCACACGCAGAGATATTTCTTATACCTGTTGTGAATTCAAAGAAAATACCGATCTGATAAATTTTGCAGGTTATTTACGGGCTCTGTGTAACGAACTTGCTCCGTGGAATCAATGTTGCTAGTCACGACTGGAATACTACTGGACCATGCAAGTTAAAACCGTGTTTGCAAGTAGGAGTTTAAAAGAGCTCCCCTACCTGAGTATTTATAACTGAATTTTGACTTTGTCCAAGGCTGGAACTCGCGGTAAGATAGCACTTTTTGCTGCAAGAGACGCAGTGAAGACAAGAACCTCTAGCTTTTGCATTTGCAACTTACGTCCCTTTGAATTATCCTCGACAGCTCGCTCAATGTTTACATGCGCCAACATCGTATGTCGTTTTGCTTATGTCGGTGCACCCTTTTGTCCCCAGATTCCAGCTGATGCCTGCACCCTTGTTCATTTAGTTTTGGGTTCGGGTGTTCAAAACAGGTTACTGTTAATTGTGCTCGCTCTAGAATTTCCCATTCTACGAGCCTGTTCCAAGTCTTTTGATGGGTCGAGCTAGAGTTCCGCGGGGTCGGCCAAGTCTGAGAGAGTTAGACAGCCAGAAATTGTGTACATCAATTGGAGGGTGGAGGCTCTTAGACTCGGATAGTATAGCGTTATATACTATACACTATTTCGAAGCGTGTAACTGAGAGAAGAGTTACCACCTCTCTGTCATCATTTGTGATGGTGAATAGGATCGGGGTAGCAGCATCTAATGGTGTTCCGTGTAAGTAACACGCCTCAACGTGATAGGTGGTAAACGTTGTGAAGAGGGTGACCAGCACACTTTGTTACTTATGATGGCCATGTAGCGGGAATAAGCGAGAAACAGAAAGTTTACCAGAATAGGGGAGGTGAGCCGGTAATCGTTAGGTCTACAACGGTGGTAGATCGGGAGTATTTATTCTCGGTCAAGAGGATTAGTCGAGTGCTAGTTGAGTGTGCCCGGGTTTTGGGTGTACGATAATATATGGCAACTTTAGGGGATCTTAAACTTATTCAGAATGTGCAGCAAAAATGCCGTATAGAGTTTATGATAACTAATGAGGGTTGGGGGTGCTGAAAGGACGGATGTGGACACTATGACGGAAGTTGAATAGGGCAGACGAGTAGACTGGATCCGGGACAGAGACTGCAGATAGCTCGTTGAAAGAGCGTCTCACACGGGCAGGAAGGGATCACGGTCACCGATGAAAACTTACAGTGGTCCAAGCTTGTATGTTCCAGTTGGATGACACTGAATTAGAGGCCACAATGATTGATTATGTGAATGAGGATACAGCTTGAGTAAAGCAGCCACACTGGAGGCAGACACAAAATAGCCCGTGGTAAGGGGGGTAGTTTAGGTCTGGTAAATCGCTCTGGATGAGAAAGAAGGCGAAACGATGAAGCAGTCTTGGCCGTTTCTTGATGAAATTTCTCAGTGATGAATCATTCAATCAAATTCAGGGGACTGACACACGACTGCAGTGCTCTTAAAGATGTCAAAAACGGGTGGATTAAAAGCAGACCGCTCTTGGGCAGGCTGATGGGAGGCAGCGATGGATGAGATAGACTACTAGTCTGGCCTCGGTGGAGACGTCGGTAGATAGAGTCTCACACATCTGGGTTTTTGTGGGTTTGCACAAAGAACGGTATTGGTGACCGCATTAGTTGAGAGCTCAACTTTTTGGGACAAGGAACTCTACAAAGCCATTTACACTGTTCCCTTCTTGTCGACTGAGAAGAAATCTTGAAAAACCCAAAGTGTGCACAAAACTGTGACTTCTGCAAAGTGAGCGGGTTACTACACTGAATTGCAAAACTATCTGTATGCCTCGGGGGCTTTATATTAAGACTATAGCATGGACAGCGAGATACTAATGCAGAGTATGAAGAATTTAGGGTCAAGAACCCTGATAAATTGCCAAGCGCTCTCAAAGTTTCATGATGCCGCCAACCAAATGGAACTTGAGATTCTCGGTTATGGGCAAACTGTGACAACCAGCTAGAGCGGAGGACAGTCACACGAAGTTTTTCGAAACACGGAGTGACGCTAAAGTATTTCGCAATCCTGTTCCCATACTAGAATTCTGACGATCCTTTTTGTTCTGTAACAGAAGCAACTATTGTGCTTGTCAATGACAAGGATTACAGATGCTCAGAAACTTGTTTGCCAAATAGTGTTTGCTCTATTGCTGACCTGTCCCAATTATCTCCTGTGCCTGCTCTGCCTTATTCGTCTAAATTCATGACTTCAACCTGCTGGATATCTCCTGGTCTTCCACTACGAGTCCTACCCGGTACGCCTCGCTGGTTGCTCAACTTTGTGTAGCGGGCTGATCCCAAATTTTGCGTAGCCCTACTCTCGGCATACATACCTTAGACCTAATTTTCTAAAACGAAGGCCATCTGGCCACAGTCACCGTTGGTTCACGCTTACCAGAAAGTGATCGCTACGTCGTTTCTTGCAACGCTATGGCTACGGCTATGGTTTAAATGCTCTCCCAAGTTCGTCCCTTTTACCTCCTCTCTCTAGATGGATTTTTACTCCTTACTAACTCCCCGGGTCGGTAGCGACTTCTTTGTTTCGGCAAACACATATCGCATCTGTGAAGCTCCTCCACAACCTGCTGGCCGCTCTTTACTTAGATTCTCCCACAGAATTCTTCCACCGGTATCTCTCGACATGATAAATTGCTAAAGACCTTTGATACCAAAATACATTGAGCTAGCAGGGAATATCGGAAATCTCGCGATTTCTTATTAATACTTCTTATCACTAAGCCCTCAACTGGCCAAGAATCCTTGCAAGTATCTCTCGAGTGCCGTGAAGGGAACACGGCCCTCGAAGCCCCCTCTTGCTCCAAATTACTCAGCCGCCTGTTCCTTAGGCGTTGTATTTAAGAAGCTGCTCAATTATTTGTTTGCATTCGACTGAAGGTTGGTTTGTCACCGCTCCTGTCAGTAAAGCCGAACAACTGAACGTTTACTTTGCTAGCTACTACTTGCGCTTTCCTTCTGGACTGAAATACATAATACCTGCGGCAAATTTCACATCCCAGAGCAGAGTAGCCACCTGTCTCTTAGCAACATGACCGTCTCTTTAGCTGACGTTTCCGCCCTTCTTCAAACTCTAAAGGACTCCGTCGCGGGGGGGGGGAACAATGGCATACCATTCCGTGTTCTGTGAAGTGGCGACCAAGATGTCTAATCAACTCTGGAATCCTCTCCTCTCAGTGAAAACAATCTATAGTCCGCTCTCATTTCAAATTTGGACTTAGACAAATTACTTTTAACCACAAGGGGGCCCATAATACCCCTCTTTTATTAAACATCCTTAGACGTCTGGTTAAAGGCTCGTTAACCAAGTTTATCTTAGATACTGGCAGTACGGATTCCTATCTTAAATATCCCTCGGTGCTTGTCAACTTTACTTCTTTGAAACCATCACAACAGCCTACGAAGCTGGACACTCCACTGTCATAGTCTATTTGGATATCCAAAAAGCTTTTGTCCAGGACACTCATGCATCTTTGCTGCGGAAACTTGGTTCCGTCAGCATCACTGGAAACGTATTTTATTGGCTCACCTCCAGTCTTTCTGATGGAACAGAAATAACACTAATTGGGGCAAACAGTCATGTTCACTATCGATCTCTAGTGGAGTCATTCAAGGGAGCATTCTAGGCCCCATCCCCTTCCTACGGTATATCAATCTTCGATGCTGTGTCCCATAATAACCCTTTCCCATTTGCAGACGATATAAAAATGGCCTACACATTTCCTCCATCCGCTAAAACTCTTGCATTTCATCTGATCCAGCTTGGACTCTAACTCGCTGGTCAAATGCCTGTGGCGTAAGCTTCTCTTCAGCGGAGTCCCTAAAAACTTCATCCCACCGCTCCTCCAAGATGGCGCGTTCGCAATTATTGACATTTCTGTCACTCACGCCACAGAGATCAAAGACAATGGTCTCAGATACTCTTGTGTCTTTAGTTTTTCCCACCAATTCTAGTTCCAGGTTGCCTGAACACATAGGGTCTGCTTTCTAATATAGCGCTCCTTCCGTTTCCTAGACAGAAAGCAATGTTCCGTTCCATTCATGAAATTTTGTCCTGCTTTCTTTCTACTCTATACCCGAAGCAGCAGGCTATCACTTGAAAGCGTCTAGTGCTTTCTCGCCGTCATTCCTACGGTTCATCACTCTCTCCTACCGCTTCCCCCCGCAAAATCATGCACCTTGAGCAACCATGGTTCAGCCGGCTTAAGCTAAGTCTAGCTCCCCTACACCGTCTGTTATACGAAATTGCCTTCATAGCAGAGACTAGGCCAAACGCAACTTCATGCCCTCGTTATAGGTTTTGTAACTCCAGCAACCTTTTATTGTGTTCTTCAGCTCGTGCGAACATACCTCACCACTTGTTCCCAGTTTGCTGTGCTAGCGTCTGAAACAGCCTTCCCTAAAAGCTTCAGAATAGCACACACTATCGTACTTTTTTGCTTTCTGTGGATAACTTCCTTACTTGTAAAGCCACTACCGCACTACCTACTACACAATTAACTTCGCCGATCTCCCTTTTGAATCGGGTTCAAAGCACATCTGAGTTTGATGACGGGGCAGTTGGTGGGAAAATAAGGCCATCCCTTAATTATATCTTGATATCCCATTGAATTGCTTCAAGCAACGGTTGCTAGCAGTGTGTGCTCGATCTGAGTGTGCTGTATTAATGGCCTGGCTTTTTCTCAGGACAACTTATGTCCGGTTCCTCGTAGCTAGGTCCCTGCTTTGGATTGCTCTGTCAACTGTGTTTATTGATTGGTGCTTTGTCTTGCCTAGGCCTAACCAACGTATACCTAGCCAATGTCAGAGTTACTCATCCTTGAGAGCGCACTTCGCGCCCAAAAAAGTTTATCTTAAATGTGCGATTGACAGAACTCTTTCATGGCTCAACAACTCATCAAGCATACACAACCTTGCGGTGCGCCTGTGCTTGAGTTGATAGCCCAAACCAACGCTCCGTCATCGTTCAGCCATAGCGCACACTCTCTGAACATCTCCATTTTATTCCCGTTGCCCCAGTGGCAGCTGCTGTTTTATTTGCCCTCCTCCACAGCGAGCCCGTTAAAGCGGCTGTTTGCCGTTTGACCGTTCGAAATGACTTGGTTGTTTTATTGGCTTGGCTTTCCACAGACCGGAAAAAGTGTCCGGTAGCTTTAATTCCTTGTTAGCGTACAAGCCGCAATCATGACAGCTTGGCAGCTTGCCACCATGCAGATCTGGTGGCATGCGCGGGGGACGAAAGCCTCGTGTTGTGGTCGGGTACGCGGGTCATCATGTTGCGCTGCCCCATGGTGTGTTTGTATACACTCCAGCAGCAGGGACGCATCGCCCATCATTGTTGGATCTGAGCCTGACATTTAATTCAGGAAATCCATAAAAGAGCTAGGCTACTAGGCACAAATATATTCTTACCCTGTCTCATTAAGCCAACTGTGTCGCCACTGCAACAGTAATAAACTTTATTTTTTCTATTACTGGACTCTACTTCATCTAATATCTCCTCAAACTCACCAGGCCTTGCTGAACTCACCCTATTCCTTCCTCTTCCTAAGCTTTGATCTTCGGCAGTACCCGTTTCAAAGGTCCTGTACGGACATTATCCACTCTATTCGGTCTGTGGTTTACGTCTAAGTAGGTCCCCAACTAAGCTGAACTTACCTGAGATCCTACGTTGGCCTTTTTTTACCTCACTGGATTCCTTGGTCAACCCGAAATCCCGCTGCCCACAGAATTGCACACCCCCATTCTGATAACCTCAACCATGACGTTCGTTACGGGGCTGTGCGGAAACCGAACTATGGTAGCGGAATGATGGCATGGCACTGCCACACCCGCTCTGGTGACACAAGCAAATACTCCCTCCCCACTCTTGACCGTGCACTCCTGCTCACTCGTTTCCTTACGTGCAAATATGAATAAATTCTTTACCTGGCCCCACCAGCCCCCGCAACATGTCGTTCTAATCTGCTGAAACTTTCGTTCGGATCTAACCACCTCGGTATACTTTCAGTTTGTGCTCCCCACAAAGCCAATCATCTTCTTTACAGTTTGCGTCCGGTCTTGTGCGCTAGAACTAACTCATTTTCCAGCGAACTCCTAAGCCCGACTTCGCTCAAAGAGCGACGCCAGTCAGTATATAAAGTTCCACTGTACACCGTAATTCTGAGATTTCAGCTACCATTTATCCGTATTGCGAATTCGCCCACTTACGCTTTTTGTGACCCTGGCCATAAACCCAGCTATCCAAGGGCACAGGGCCTCAGCACTATTTTCCAGTTTAAGTTCAAAGTAACCAGCCGGATCACAGTAACACAGCTGCTCCACCAGATCTGTTGTTTTGTTTCCTCATCTTCCGCAATTCTCAGTTTTCTTATCACGTGCCTAGCAGGATGCCTTAGTTTTGCCTCCCCTGTGGTGTTGTTGCCAGCGATCTTCAAATTTTAACTGTCTGGTCTGACCTCAGCTTAATGGGTTCCCAAAAAGATAGGGAAAACTATAATAAATGTGTTTCTCAGCCCTCGATATCCACCATATATAGATGGTGCCATTTTAGGCACGACGGCATCTGCGTCGGATGGTGCCCACAATTTGTGTGCCTACACCGTTTCCCCCAAACCTGAGCACCCACAATTCCCATCAGTCATGCTTTTATTTTGACTGTGCTATAATTAATATGGTTTGTGTGCTGCCGCCCACCAGCTGGGAGTAAACACTATCATCTGCCGACTATCATCTTACCTTTGGTA
This sequence comes from Opisthorchis felineus, assembly GCA_004794785.1. NCBI lineage: Eukaryota > Metazoa > Platyhelminthes > Trematoda > Opisthorchiida > Opisthorchiidae > Opisthorchis > Opisthorchis felineus. The sequence continues at coordinate 420,339 of SJOL01006490.1, forward strand.
GCCCAACCATGATACGTGGTTTGTGAAGACTGAGACGCAAGCTTCATACACCAAAAGCAAAGAGTTTCCCCTGGCCGATTGCTGCAACCTTGACGGCTTTTACGGAGCTGTCCACAAAACGAAATATGACAGTGCAATGATGGCATGGCACTGCCATACCCAGTCTGATGGTACTCTCGCAAGTATTTTCTTCAGAATCTCGACCGCAACCTCTCGCCCACTATAGCCCATAATCGCAGCTACAAACAAATTTTTCACCTGGACCCAGCCGCCCCGTTCTAAACCGCTGAACCTATCGTTCGTACTTAACCAACCTAGTTTCCTGCCGCCATTTTGGTTTTCCTCTTCCACTAGTTCAACAATTGTTCGTTTGGTTTTATGCATTGGCACTATATCTCCATCAAAACTATTCTTTACGCCTGAATTCCCTACAACAGCGACACCAGTGAGTCCACCCAGTTTCAATTTAAACAATATTTTTGAGACAAGACTTGCCATTTGTCTCCAGACCGAATTCTTCAAGCCCCATCTCCATTTTCGCTTTTTGTGACCCTAGCCATTTACTCGACTGCCCAATGGTCACTCATGGCCAGTAACGGTTTTCATTTTCAGTTCAGGTCATCCGGCTTCATTTTTAAGCCAGTCGTACCTCATGCCCATTGTCCTCGTTTTTTTCGGTTCCCACAACTGCGGTGAGTTTTCACGCACTAAGCATGCCTCGGTGGTTGTAACTTCCCCTCCGTTGTGTTGTTGCCTGCCGCGTTCAGGTTGTAACGGCCCGATCATGCCTCGATCGGAATGCTCCTTACAAGTTTGGAAATAAAACTATTATCATTACCATTATCATTAATGCCCACCGTTTATGACACTTTCCCTTTTTCGCGCAATCCTCTGTACCCACAAATCCCGCCAGTCATGCTTTTATTCTGACCGTAACATTATGGTCACGCCTGAGGGCATGCCACCCACCAGTTATGATTAAACATTATTATTATAAGTAAAGACTATGTTGCCTTTTGTAAACAAATCGATCGATAGCAGTGCCAAAACCGCAAGGAATGCTAATAGTTGAGGCCTTATTTTGACTAAAGTCCAAAACTACCCGCTCTAAGAACCATGCAAAAAACGGATAGAAACTAGTAATTGTTGGATTGAGAGCGTTTAAATTAGCATCACACTAGAACCACGCGCTCTATAAGCAAATTTCAGAACTTTATAGGCCGTCGGCAAAACAGGAAATGCTTCTTTATGTACCGGAACCTATGTCTCGTCATTGCAGCACCATGAAAGGTGAACTTTAATATGTGCACGTTGCATGCATCTATATTTAGATTAAAAGCATCACACTAAGAGCCTCTAAGACGTGCGGAGGGAATTGTGAAGCTAACCTGTTCGACTGGGGATTAGACGTGCTGGCTCGATAGACATTTGACACCAGTGGCTCGTCGTCTGTTCATAATCGTAAGCACATCTTGTCCACATGATTAAAAAGCGATCCATTAGTTGATGTGTGCTACGTCGCGATTGACGGCTGTGAACGATTTTTTACGAGCGGACGAGTGGGATGCACTCTTATGTAGAGCAACACACTCCTCAGTTCGAATCGCTGGAAGTCCTTTTGTGCCTCTTTCACGTAGAATCACACCTGGGCGCCCAAATGTTTATCACGCGACGCACGTCGGATTTGGGACTGCCTCAAACTTTTGTCTCTGGTGCAGCTATAGCTAAAAGCGTTGGACGAGGAATGGAGTTTATAAGGCGGCCGTGGACAGCAGCCTTTATATGAAAAACCACACGTCGACTGGTGCTACTCCTGCGGAAATGGGAGACTGAGGTTGGATGCGGTGTGAAAGCTCATATGACCGGACAAAGTGGTTTGGTAACGCAGATGAATACGAGAACAGTATTATGGGTGCAACCGAAGAGTGTGATGGATAGAATCTTCCATCACGAGATACTTATTTAACGGCATATGACCGAGTGGAGCGGCGGCTTGGAGATTGCAGTGGCTATTGAATTTCACCACATTTAAAACAGCGGTACAAGCTATATAATGTCTCGCATTTGGCCTCTAACGGTGCATTGTGCGTGGCGGCCAACTGTCGCTGAAGTCACCCGCGGGTAGTACGTGAAGGTAACTCAAGTCAGTAGCGGCCAACGGAGTGGCTTGCACAAGGCTATTTTGTTGAGAAATCAGTAAAGCACTGCCGCATGGCCTACCTGCCTTAACGGGGGAACGATTGAATAAGTTGCCTGTTATTTTTAGGCGATGTGGCGTAGGAGCTCGAGTAGCTGTCTGTGTAGCCGGCCTATATTGAAGGGATGCAAAAGGGTATTTTGGCGTGGAAGTGGTTTGGTTCAAGAGTTTGTTTTCGATGGGTTGCTGACGGGAGCTGCGAGTTGCGATGACCGATATGTCTCAAGGTATCGCTTCTCTGAGCTTGGTTTAGAAAAGACAGGTGGACAGGTGGGACATCTGGAGTTGTCTTAGCATAATTAGCAGGATTGTTGCGTCTAGGAAAAACTATCGGCGAAACATGGAGCTTCATAGGCCTGTATCCTTAGAGTTGCTTAATTTGCGGAGACGAGCTATTTTTGTAGGAGTAAAGGAAAACTTTTTCTGGGACCGCAGTGGCGAACGGCCTTGTTGCTCCAAAGTATTAACGACAGAAATCCATGAAACCGCCAGCGGTGAACGGCGTTGTTAGGCACAGCCAAGTGTAGCCACTGGGATAGTCAGCCCGGGCAAATCTGAATCTTGTTGCCTGACTGCTTATGAATCTTTCCCACACTGGTTTTATTCGAGGTGAGAACACATTCACCCTCTGGGCAACGAAAAAAGCGAGTTGCTGCGGTCGCCCAACGTACTTTCCTGTGAAAGGCTGCCCTCAACGACCCTTTACACGCACTACGGACGAAGCTTGGGGGTATTGCAGATTACTCTAAGTGAAAAATCTTCGTTTCCAATTTGTGCACGCGTAAACACAGCAGACACGAAGCATTACACAGTGAGATAAAAACTCACTTTCTCAGGCACGGGCGAAAAATTGAACGCAGAGTTTCCCACCATTAATAGCCTAGCACACTAGAGCAAATCGTTCGTCGAATTACATCCTGCAGGGACCCGGAAATGCGAGGTGCTTTAGTCATTTATTACTATGGAACGAATAAAGGAGCTTTATGCCTCCTATATATATTGATCTCCTCCTCCCTACAGTGGTGCAGAACATTCCGCACAAATTCTGCACAGGCTCCGTATCCAGGCGCAAAACTCGTACTGGTTGTGTTACAGGATTTGGATGTATATCAGTTACCTGCGGTGGCGGAAGTTCATCGGTCACGGAACACCTTTGTCACCTCGTGCGTGTTAGCCGCCCTGGAATCTTAAGAGATTCCAAGGCGGCTCGCCAGGGCTCGCAAGTTGTTTTCTCTATGTTTGATTTGGCTGAAGAAAATATCTGAGTGCGTGCGCACACTAAAGTATAGACTGCCGGAAACCCCGATTTTAACTCCTCCACTGACTAACAAAGGCACCCTTCAGGGTGGGCCAGTCAAAATACAATATTTTGGCACTGCTTTAAAGTTGGATCAGAGCCTCAAACCTAACCGTGATGTTGAGTTTGAAACAACTCGCACCGCTGTTTTCCTCCTCTTCCGCTGTTTCGGGTGTCGGGTAGGACTCGGCGGGTTCTGTATCATTGGCAGAGATTTGCTTTAGAGAATCCGCAGTTTGGTTTCACGTTGCACACAAGGCCTAAAGTATTGATACCGTGTGATAATAGTTCACGGATTTTGGGGAAGTCACACTGCACGAAAATCATTCCTACAGACCTACCGAAGAGTGGTTGGGCGAAGATGACCAATTGGTTTGGCCTTGCCTGAAGTTTCACCTTCACAGCCTCTGAAGGTGCTGTGAATGATGAGTCAAAGTTAAAGTTGGACCAAGGGTAAGCCTGTCGGTCCGGTTCCTGTATCTCATTGGTCGTCTGTTCGCATTGCAGGTTCGTATTCCTTTTAGCGTTGATGATCTATGAAACTCTGGCTGCAAGTTTTGGGTTTGCTCCAAAGTTCTCACAGGCATAGATTAGTTGAACCTATTTCTGTGCAAGCAAAGAAGAATGGGTTGCGGCAGTTGGAAATCTTTATGTTTTCTAGGACGGTGGAATCTCTGGTAAATGCAGTGGTCGGGTAGGCAGGGATATTTGTAGTGGATTACGAAATACGCGGTTCAGGCTCAGTCTTCAGCCAAGCGGTTTCTCCATAGTGTTATTTTTGTGAGTCTCAGCACAACTTCTGTTTCACCTTGTATACAAGCCCCTTTGTGAGCCTCCAGTTGTGAGCCCCCCGTTGGCAGATTTTTGTGCTAATTTATCAGTTCGGGCAACTCGACGTACGCGGCTTAAATGCTGAGAAAGGAAACTGGATTTCTCCCAAAAAAGGCAGCTACAAATGGGAAGATGGACAACGGTGTGCGATGGTTTTCCATAAGAACGACCTGATCTGGCGTCAAACTATCCATCAAGAGTGCAACTATCCGTTGGGTTATCCGATCACTCTACAGAGTATCTCACCAGCGCCGGGCCTGTGATAATCTGCCAGAAGACAACAAGACCAAATCACTGATTTCATTTCCAGGCTTTGAGTATGGCAGAACAGTTTGCAACAAAGCCGAATGTGTCGTTTGTAAACAGTGGTTTTATGGTGCATCTGTGATGCTTCCCCTCGGCAGGTTTCGCGACACTCGAAGCCTCAGGGTTTACGTGGTCAACCCTCAGATCGATTTCCTATCGGTTGCCCCGACCAATTCTGAGGCACGCTTCTATGTCTTCAGTGATTTAGTTCATGGTTCAACAAGCCCTTGTGTCTACACGTGCGGTACTTAGGCCACAAAAACGATCTACGCACGCTGGGGGCCTCGACTCGCTTTCTTCATACGTGGTGACCGAGTCTGCTTCTTCAGCAAGCAAAACCCGTTTCAAATAGATCGTGGCCAACCAAAGCGTTACCATTAAAACCGACTACCCCTCAGTGCCCAGCCGAAAATCCTCAAAGCGAAAGAATTCAAAACATCCTGAGTTCTTGCGATCATTTGCTCCAAAGTATCGGAGCTGGCCGAAGCTTCGCTGACGGGTTTTGAGGTATGCGGAAAATGGCTTGACCTGTTGTGTCAACCCTGCCGGATTCACACCAAACAAGCAACTTCAAGCATAAAGTCTCAAGGTGCGGTCATGTAACACGCCAGGCATCCAAAGGTTTTCCTTGGGTCCAACAAAATTCGAATCGGCCCCGCACTCGGTGGATACTCCCGGAGACTTACACTGATAGGACTGCTCTACCCTCTCCTGGAGTGAAAGCTTGGCAAAGTAACGTGGATTTTAGTGAGACCAGGGTTTAAACAAACAAACCTGTCACGAAGAGACTAAACCTAACCGTAGTGTGACGGCTCGTTGACCTCGGCGACCCCCTAGCTGCGCTGGGGTTTTTTTGCGCGACACTCGCACAGTCTCTCATATCAGGTTATTCAGTGTTTAGAGGTATGACGAACGTAGTCTCCTGGTCCCCCAGATTGGGATTTGGAATATGTATGGCGACTTGTTCCGTGAAAGTTGAAAGACCCTTGTATTTACCACCGAACACCGCCGCACTGCCATCAGGCTTTTGAGCCAAAGGCCTTAGTTGAATGTCTCAATCGCCCTTCTGTCTAGATTCGGGCGCCCTGGCAGTATCCCTTTCCATGTACAGTGAGCACTGCACACATACAGATCAGCTCATGCCACATCGGCCGTCACCTGGTGCCATCAGTCGGGTTGCCTTATCTGCTGCATTCAGCAGAGCGCGTAAGCAGAAACAGGCAACTGCTGAGGCGCCCCTTATTTCTCTCCCGCACACGTTTTCCTCTCCCTCTTTCCACCCAACAAAAACTGTCTCCTGGTAGGCCCATCACTTAGGGCTGATGGCTCCGGTCGTCCTGCAACGGTTTTGAAGGTAACATCTACGCGTCCTCCGGCGCCGACATCCACACGCACCTCAAAACCAATCTCAAGCCTCAGTGCCCAACCTATCTGGCGGCTTGCAATGTCCGCACCCTAAGGCAAGCCAGACAACAAGCTGCACTTTCTCTCACACTGAACTCTCTTGACAGTGATGTGTGCTGTGTATCAGAAACGAGAATTCAAGATGCAAGCACAGTAGGTGAGCTAACCAACCCATCACTCCCTACCCACTTCCGGCTGCGAACCTTTGGCGAGCCAGAGGCTGCTGTTGCAGGGTGCTGGCAGGTTTGGTATCGTTTTAAGTCCATGGCTGAAATATCTTTATTTGACTAGATAGCTGCCGACAGTTGTTCTTCTGCGGTTCGTTTGGCAGCGTCTGTGAAATGGCCTCACAAGCGGCAAGTTGATCGATAGCTGTTTGTCGTGTCTGCTTACGCCTTAGCTGACTAACTCCGACTCCTTCAGGGACACGTGTTGTGACGCCTTTAGTGCGCTTTTGCAACGAGCCAAAAGCTTGGATAGTGTTGTAGCTGCCGGGGGTCCGAATGCACAGGTAGGCAGGCTTAGCGCTCTGAGACTCAATTAGGTGGTCAACATGTACTGTATTCGGTACAAACGGACATTGGTGAACGGTTGCTTCAGCTGTGTGCTAACTGCAGGCTGTTTTCAAGAAATAACCTCCGAAATGGCCAAAGCCGTCTAGCCACGCGGTGTCCTCCGACGGCATGACTGTTACGAACTCAACTCCATCACATAGCAATCAGTTACCGATAGCGCGGATCAATAACTGACTGCCGGTCATTTTGGAACACATTTCTGGATTCTGTCCACGCACTCCTCCTGAGTTGCTTCTCCCTTCCTTTTACAGGGCCGCCTAGGGTGCGGAAAAATTGCCTGGCGACAGAAGGCCTGGAAGACCCGGATGTTGGTTGACTTAACCAGAAAGGTCTTCTAGGGTATCTTCCAACTTTCCCCCGTATTGGATGTAAATTCATACATTGAGGAGATCGTCACCTCTTTGCACAGTGCTTGGAGTTTTGCCTGTAACACGGCGCTACTAGGCCACTCTTGCACTGGATTTCAGACCAAACGGTGGAGCCGCTCAAATCTCGGAGAAATATCCCAGCCGGTCACAAACATAAGTTGACGCGGCAAATTATCAGACGTCAAGCGAAAGTGAGCATGCCAGTCGACCGCGAAGTCTACTGGACACGGAAAGCTAAGGGAATGGAAGAGGCCCAGAAAGCCGAGAATGCCCAAAGAATACTTCAGCTTATCCGCACGACCGGCCCTCGGAGACTTCCTGTGAGCAAGACCAGCATGGATCAGCATGGAGCGCCTATCTTGAATAAAGAAGAACACCTCGATCTTTAAGCCGAATACTTCGAACAACAGCTATCGTGACCACCGTCTGCCATACATCTGGAGCTCGCAGTTGACGCAGCAAACGTTGGACAGCGAACGCTGAGCCCCCATACGGCCTCGGAGGTTTATGACCGCATATGTTCCCTAAAGCACCACCGAGCTTCTGGTCCGGATGGCCGCTCAGTATTCGCACAATGGAATTGATTTCTCGAAATCCACAACGTTCTCAGGGTTACCACTGCATAGCATAGAATGTCCATGTATAATGAATTATTGTGCAAATTCTCTACATGGCTGATTTGTTTAAATAAGCGAATCTTCAAGGTCATCAATCGTTACTGAATACTGAATGATGAATACCGCTAATTGCAATGAAAGGTGAATCGCTTACAATGGACTGAATCTGCAGATAGTTCTGCAGCTGAACTAATTCCTTAAACTTTTCAGAAACTACCTGGCCCTAGTGGATAAAAAGTATGCTGAAGTGCCACTCCTATAAATAATTTTTCTATTTGCATTTGCTTGGCTGACTGACATGTGGCTAGGGTTCCACGATGCCCAGTCAACTGGCTACTTGGAACTTACGTTGATCATAGCGGATAGCTGAGCAAACCTAGCTGACGCACACGACTGACATGCGGCTTGGGGTCCCGACCTTCTTTACGGGGAGCTCCAGCTCGTATGAGCGATACACTTGTTTTTTCAGCCGGCCGCTTGCATTCTCCAGACTGTGTTGGTCACAGTACTAAAGTGGACCATCCCGGAATGTGCGTGTACCGCCAATTCTCTGGTAATATACAGCCAGCGGGCCGTGAAATAAAAAACGAATCGCAGGACCGTGCAGAGCAGTATTAGGAGATCTTGCCGGAATATATGTGCTCCTATTATGATAAACAAAAATCACACTGTATGGCATTGTCCAAGCGAGCCATGCGGTAGAGCATGTGCCGGCCGTTCGCAGAGCCTGTCTATGACCAAAAATACATGGATGTTATGTGATACATAGTGCTTCCTGATGGATTTTCTGACATCAAAGTAGCACAGCGTGACGTCGCAGCCGAAAATTAGTCTTGCAGCCCGCATAGGTGCCGCCAACTTGTCCATGACACAAGTTTTAACTTGATACTGCTCCTTCATCTTTCCCCTGAATAAGCCGAACATTTTATGCTTGGTGGCAAACTGTTCGCTTTCCACGAGGGCATACATAACCAGACACCCGGTACCCATGCCATCCGTGATCAGGAAATATACAGGTTGTATCTACAGGCCGGATATTAGACGCTTTAAACAACTTACCCAAACGGTTTGTTGCGGGCGTTCCGTCGACATTCACTACATCTGGGAAGCGTCGAAACAACGCCATCTGCAGCCGTCTAGAGAAGCATATATGGCAATACTGACCTTTCCCTGCTTGCAGCACGTGCACGCGTCCGGTCTTGAAGTTTTGCCAGGACCGAAGACAAATCATCAGCCACAATTAAACCAAACTATGCGGCACCCACTAAACAGAGCTGGTCCACACTTCCGGCGGTAGATGTATATGTCCTGAGTGGCAAGGCTCTTGCCGAATTCATCAGCCACAAGCTGCCGCACTTTACACGACGGCGTTCCATAATTTAGCAGCTCCCTGCAGATGCCCAACTCCTCTTTGCCTAGTCGTCGATTTACCGGAAGCCGATCGCACAAAACCTAACAACCTTATGGTTGTGTTCAAGATAATAAGAGGGGACTGCGAGATGGATCCCATTCTCTTCAGACAAAACCGCACTGGACAGCCGGTGCTTCGCGTACCGTTTTTATTAGAAAACACGCTCAGCTTGCTAGCTTCTTCAGATTATTCGGCATTCTGGTTGCCTTGCAGGCCACCTGCTGCATTCGTAACGCAAAAAGTGTTGGTGCTTCGATTACAGGACGAACGCACAAATACCACATGGTTATCCTCCATGTATTGTTTTGAGGCCTCCTCAAAAGCCGTGAGGGATGAAAAAGATACAGCCCCCAATTTCTCAACAAACGTATATGAATCCACTTCTGAAGCAATAACACAGCAGGTTCAAAGTCGACTGCGCGCCAAAAATCTAGCAAGGAGATTAGTTAAAACAGATCGTGAAAAAGTGACGGTAGATTGGGGTGATTTTTGGTTTGAGCATAAGTGCAACAAAATGCAACATTTTGGAGTAGTAAATTTTTACTCCACCTGCAAAGGTTTTGCAGAAAAAAGCATCGTGCGTCTAAAGTGCGGCGTCCGGCTTACATACCCGTATTTTTCAAAGATGGAGTTGAAGTCCTAAGTCAGCGCTTGTCTGATCTTTTTGTCTGCGTTTGGGAAGACGAGACTGCCCGTGACAAATGGGGAGGATCGGTGATAATGCCCACTTTCAAATAGGGGGATCCTGGTAGGTTTGACTACCACAGGGAATCAACTTGGCCCCGGTCGTAACGAGACTGTTGGCGTCACTTGTGCTTTGCCACCTTATGGTGGCTCGTGAAGCACTGACTCGAGAGCAGCAAGCAGGATTTTGGCCTGGTAGGGGTCACGTTGACCGAAACTTTACATTCTGCCGGGTGCTGGAATAACGCCATACGTACAAACAACCCACAATTTTGGTATTCCTGGGTTTCCAAGGCGCATTCGACTCGGTTGACCGGTCTGTTCTTCTTGACACGCTTGCCCACCAAGGAATGCCCCGGAAGTTTGTGAACATAATAAGCTCTTTGTATTCTCGGACTTCCGGACGTGTGAGAGTATACGGCGAGCTCTCCAAAAGCTTCCGTACACAAAGCGGTGTCCGTCAGGGATGCCCACTCTCTCCTTTCCTATTTAATTTCGTGATCGATGAGATAATGAGACGAACGCTGGAAGGTCTCCAAAACCCCGGTGTTCAGATAGCCTGTGACGAAAACCTTGTCGATCTGGAATATGCAGACGACATCGTTCTCATCCTCGAAGAGGAGGAGAGGGCGCAGGTGTTTTTGGATGAACTGACCAAAGTCATCCCGTCCTTTGGTATGCACTTTGCACCCACAAAGTGTAAGGTCATGCTGCTGGACATGCAGTCACTGAACACGCCACTTACAATCCAGGGAGAGGCACTGGAAGTTGTGGAGCGTTTTACGTATCTGGGAAGTTGTATTAGTTCTGATTGTAGTGTGACAGACGAGGTCAATGCACGAATCTGCAAGGCACGGGTCGCGTTTGCTAATTTGAGGCACCTATGGCGTCAAAGTGGTGTATCCCTGAAACTCAAGGGACGTGTATATCAAGCTACAGTGGGGGCTGTTTTGTTGTATGGCTGTGAGATCTGGCCTCTTCGAGCAGCGGAACTGAAACGTCTTCAGGTGTCTGACAATCGTTGTCTCAGAACCATAGCTCGTGTGGTTTGGTGTCGGCGAATCCGTAACGAGGCAGTTAGAAAGCGAGTTTTTGGTTGTGCAACGGGTACTTCCATTGAAGAGTGTGTCCCGCACCAGAAGCTGCTTTGGTTGGGACATTTATCGCGTATGCCGAACTTCCGTTTTCCGAAGAGAGTGCCGTTTTCCGTGCCCAGTTTAGAGTGGCTGAAACAGAGGAGTGACCAACCGTCCGGCTGACAGAATGGTACGACAGAGTTTACAAAACATTTGGGTTTTGTCGGTGCTACTTGCCTTTCAGGATGGAGACCGCGTGATTCCCACTGCGCCTGGTTAAACATTGCAGGATATAGCTGCTAATCGATGTCAGTGTCGCTCTTGTCGTCAGTTGCTATCCAGATTGCCTGAATGAGTGTCTGGAGGTGTAGGCACCTAGGAATGATCGTAGTAAGCTAGCACTAAGTCCTCTCCCCGTCCACCTTTAGTCTTTTCGTCACAATAAGACTTTCAATTAAATCATTCTCGTACGGCGGCGAAGCAATTGTGTTGAACACTGATGTCATTCTGTTCATGATAACGACGATGCTGTTCGAGTAGTTCAGAGAAATGCGTACAGTATCATAAGCGTCCTCCAGTTAGCGCCCAAAGTTGTTGATCTACTGAAGTGGCTGCTGTGATCTACCAAAAATTGCTGCAAGAAACAGCTCGTCATGAATGTAGCACTGACGAATAACGAAACGGTAGCCGAGAGCCATGAATCCTAGTTTGCCTAACGACATCTCGCTCACTTCGGTACTCGTGGTTGTCTGGTTAATGTCACTTTTGCTCCAGTCGCGAAGGGTAACTGAACTAGCCAATCCTTGATATTCTCCACCCAAACCGCGTCAGCCTTCCCAAACAACCGAACCCGAAGTCCGTTAGTTCCGTTATTCAGTTGTACCAGCTTGGAAGTGGTCCATAAAAGAATCCTCTGTCCACCCCCAAAATACCCTCATCGTGCACCATCATATCTCTCGCATGCCATACCATAACCATCGCTCAAAGACTAAAGTAGACGCCTAATACCACTCAGGCGACATTCGCAAATCTCTAGGGGTATCATGTTCATCTATTCCGAAAACCTCGACACAAGAATTTTTATATCGGGCACATCTGTCTGCAGGTACCGCAGGCGAGTAAGCGGCGGAAGAGTTGTCCTTTCCAACAGCAGCGTCTCAATCTGTTGGGCCTTTGAGCTGCCGATATTCCATGCTGTAATCTTTCATAAGACCACAACGACAAGGGTGTCGGGTGGCAACTTGGCGCCCTCACAATAGCTCGACAACCAACCACTGGAAATTGTCAACATCTATGCAGACCGCTTTATCCCGCTCCATTCACGTATGCACATAATACACAAATTCAGAACCATTTTTCTTAGCATTCCATCCACCGTCAGTTAGGAGTTTAGAAACCGAGTGCACGAAATAATAACATGTATCCCACTACATGGTGGCATAAGACAGCCCATGACATTTTGGCGCCAACGGTCCATCTGTTCTGGATCTCATCCATAGAAACGAGAAATTCATGTTTGGGTGCGCTTCGTATGAAGCCCACTTGGGCCTTAGTGGTTGCTTTTTGCCCAGCCTTCGGCACGTGGTTTGTGCCTGATGAGAGGGTCAACCAGGCCTTTGTTCTCGCATCATGGTCAAGTAAACTGTTTTGGGGGCCTAGCGAATGTAAGCACCTGGGATTTCTGGGAAGTGGCCAACTGAGGTCATATAGGAATCACTGGCGTTGCCCGCCAGTTTCGCTCCATAGACCATCCCTTTAAATAAAGGCGGGGTGAGGAGTTGAACTGGGAAGTGGATGGACAAGCGAGACCTTGAGAATGGACGCCACAAAGAGAAACATTTCATCTTTTTGAGGAATTCGCGACGTTTAGAAACAAATGATCTACGCCGCTGAGTACACGCTGTTTGGCATTGTTCGCCTGTACTTTGGTTTGCTGAGAATCTAAAGATGTGCCGCAAGCCTTTTTTGACTCCCTTAACCAGCCCAAAGCCCGCCGGCTACCGAAATGCATATCCGGTGTCCAGCCAATTTACAAACGACGTCCATTATCAGACGGCTCAGAAACCAAAATATGCCAGTGCAATGACGGGAAGGCACTGCCATACCCTGCCTGTTGGCGCGCCCACCACAGTTTTCTTCATACTATCAATCATGTCCGCCCGCCTTATCACAAACTCACGTAAAAATTTGAAGAAATCGTCTCGCTTGATTCAGCCGCCACTAAGTCAATTCTTTCTTCTGATCCTCTGAGCCCCGCTCTCAAATTTAAGTATTTTGGCATTTTGCTGCACTTAAGGTTTGTTATATCCACCACTTCAATGATTTTTATTGTACTCACTTGAGACAAATGGAGAAAAAACAATCGACTGGGTTCAGTGCACCAAAGGTGTCTTCTTAAGCCCCCAAACGTCACGGTACTTTGGTATGCTTTTTTGGACGAACATTTGACCAGTAGGACTGTAATAAAGTTGTATGTTCGAGTTATGCAAACCTTAATAGTTTATGTTAGACGTGCTCGGTAGTATGGGCCCTCATTCTGCTGGTTCTGTTCATGCGTATTTTGTGTTCATACGAAATTAGATGTCGGAGTGTTTTCAGTAACCTTAACATCAGGGTTAAGCTGGTGAAGACATTGATTATGGAGGCAAATTCAGGGGATAGGAGAGTTGCGTCCCCGGCTAGCTGAGTTAGGCATCGTGTTAGTTCGAGAGCGCGTTTAGCAAACCGGTTACCGCTATGTGATGCACACGACTGATTATCTACTCATTGCTCTATTCATTGTTCTCTTGTTTTCCAAGTGCTTTCCAAGTGCTGCACACGCGTCAATTCGAATACATACGTGCTACTTGTTACGCAGTGCTGAATTCTGAATTTTTAGTTTGTTTGGTCATACCGATACACGTGCGGACCTCAATTACCACATTTTGGCGTCGCGCTTAGAACAGTTCATCATGCCTGAAGAAACGGAACCATTAAATGTTAATTCAACTGCGCGAGACGTAGAGGATTACTTTGAACGGTTTGACATTTGGTGTCTTACAAAATCAGATATGGATGATAAGAAACTCACGGCGTATTTTCTACATTTTGTTGGCAAGGAGGCGTATACATTGATCAACAACTTAATACACCCTGACTCTCCAATCGATATTTCTTATGATGCATTGAAGAAAAAAGTTCTGCAGCACTTCTAACCGACTAACTTCGTAGCAGCCGAAAAAAGCTAGGTTCAATATGTTGGTTCGCTCCCATTCTCAATCGGTTCGAGATTTTGCATTGCAGTCACAGACACTGGCAGCCAAATGTGACTACGGTGCCCAACTAGAAGACCAACTGCGTGATAGACTAATTGCTGGTAGTCAATTGACCGAATTACAACAGAAGCTGCTGCTCTATCCAGATAAAAAATTTCAAACTACTCGGAAAATGTGTGAGCAGTATAAAGATGTGAAGCAGGTAACGAAGATTGATGAAGCAATGTTGTTAAAGTATTCTGAAAGAAATAATTCAAGGATGCAGATAGACAACAAATTCAAAACTGGAACAAATTTTCGTGCTCCAAATTCACCAAGACGTCGCTTTACAGATCGTAATTCCAATTCAGCGGTTCAAAAATTTGGAAAATGTGAATCTTGTGGACGAAATCACCCCAGATATTCATGCGCTCACAGGCAAGCGAAGTGTTTTATCTGCGAGAAAACGGGACACATTCAACTTGTCTATAAGTCCAAAAAAGTATTTCCTTAACTTCTGATCCAAATACTGACGTGAAAGCATTATCTGAAGACATCCCTGCCCTTTCCTTATCTATTTTGCCCCAAAATTCGTCACACGTTTTTAAAACTTTGATATCCGCTTCTTGTCAAAAACATGATTTCATTGTTGACAATGGTTGTGTTTAGTCTATTATTCCACAGTCAGATCTAGCTGCATTTTACCCCAGTCTTGTGATAGTGCCTACAGATGTCAATATCCGCGGTATCACTGGACATTCTGTACCTCTAGTTGGTTTCTCATGAGTCCTGTGAGATTGCCCCAAGGTACCTGTTGCAACTTTGTATATCTTTAAAATTGCCTCCCATCGTGAATGACTGCCTTCTCGGTTAACAACTCAAATGAACCGCCCTTTTTTGTTTTTGGTATGATTGAACTCTATTTTGGTTTGACAAAGACCTTTGCATTTCCGTTTTCCTCGCTACGCAGATAGTTTTTACGGCTTCTATTATACTATTTATGTACCAAAACTTTGGTCAGCTCCAAATTTGTTTTATTACACCAGTTCGCAACTCAGTTTCGATCACGTGCGGACTGTTGATCCATTTCGGCTTTGCTTGCTTTTTGGAGTACCTCGCCGTTTGTCGAAAACCGTTGAGGTTTGTAATTTTGTATCCATGTAACTACTTTTATCCTTATAGTACAGCACATTTGTGTAACCATTTGTTCGGAGTTTTGCCGGTTTGGTTCCTAACCTTGGTGCTCGTTGCTCAAGAAATCGAAACGGTCGTTACAGTACCCCTATCAATTGTAATTTTTTAGTTTCAACCTCGGGACCATCGATTTTCAGACTCAAAGTTTCGCGCTCACCTTACTGACTTATGTAAATGAGAGTGAACTCAAACAACTGATTCTTAAATGTTCTAAGGCCACAGGTGGCATGCAAATACCCAAAGTGAAACTCGAAGCTACAGGAGATCTTATGTTTCTCAGGAGACGAAATATTCCATTTGGCTTATGGGAAGCTGTTCGTCAAGCCTTGAATTCAATGTGTGAGAAAGGGGTAATGACTCCTGTTGAATCATCAAGTTGGGCAACTCCGATAGTTACTTCACTAAAGGTCAATGGTATTACTCCGAGAATTCGTGGAGACTACAGACTAACGTTAAATACGCGGTTACTACAACGCACCTGCACTACAGAAGAGCGCGAAGATGTACTGTATTGTTTATCAGGTTCGAATATTTTTTTCAAAAACTGCTCTAAAAGATGCCCGTCTTCAAATACCACTGAACGATACTATGCTTTAATTGTTACTGACGCATATTCACGTTGGCCTGAAGGTTTTCCAACTACTTCAAGTGCTGAATTCACACAGCAGGCATTGAACAAAGTTTTCAGCCGTGAAGATGTACCAACTGCTTTGGTCACTGACAACGGCACTCACTTCACTACAAAATCCCTCGGGGAACGGTTAAAAGCCCTTAGATGTCGACATCTGTTTCCTGCTCCACGACATCTCCAGTCAAATGGGCTTGCCGAGAATTTTGTGCGAACACTGAAATCTGCCATTCCTTCATCCTCTCCTACTTCTTATGTGGAATTAGACCGCGGAATTGATAATTTTCCAATGCAATACAGGAATGCCGTTCATTCAACTACTGGGAAGAGTCCCACGGTTCTTTTTAAATCTCGCTCGTTGCGTACAAATCTTGACCGCGCCAAAATGGCTGATGTTACATTTTTCAAGGGTAATGATTTGAGGCCTGCTACAGGAATAATACTTTCATCGAATGGCAAACGTATGGTCACAATTCCCGATTTGGATGATCTCTCTTGTCACTGGAGACACATTGAGTTGAGTACCAGAGGTCAGTCTGTTAACGGCACTCCTGCTGTTTCAAATTCTAATGCATCCTTTGTAGGCGATCTTATTGTATCCGAACAAACGTTATCTCTCAAGAATATACTACCTACGAAGAACCTGAAGTTCCCAATCCGAGAAGATCCAAAAGATTACGATCAAGACCACCATTGAACTATAAACATCCACATGCTCATTCAAGGTGTGACGGATGTGATGAACGTGATTGATGCTCTATTCATTGCACTATTCATTGTTCTCTTGTTCTGATATTCCAGGTGGTGTACACACGCTTCATTTCTATCACATACGTGCTACTCGTTACGACGTACTGAATTCTAAATTTCTGCTTCGTTTGGTTATACCGATATACGTACTAAACTTAATTACTACAGTGTATTTAGACTCTTAGGAAATATAAAATCTCCTGTGGCTTCGAGTTTCACTTTGGGTATTTGCATGCCACCTGTAACCTTAGAACATTTAAGAATCAGTTGTTTGAGTTCACTCTCATTTACATAAGTCAGTGAGGTGAGCGCAAGACGTTGAGTCCGAAAATCGATGGTCCCGAGGTTGAAACTAAAAAATTACAATCGACAGGGGTACCTTGGGGCAATCTCAAGGGAATCATACAACTACCATCTAGAGGTACAGAATGTCCAGTGATACCGCGGATATTGACATCTGTAGGCACTATCACAACACTGGGGTAAAAAAGTTTGTATCTGGAAGACATCCTAATCTCATACGTCGTACAGTTTGAATGCGCTTTCTGGAAACAGAGGTGAAATAAGCTAACATCTTACTGGTCGGGAAAAACAGCACTTCGCTTCCCAGGGGCAGCATGAGAAGCACTTAGTGCGGCATTACCCTGAAATGCTTGAGCATTACACTGTCCCCATCTGTTTGTAAAAATCAACCGTAATTTAACGGGTTTATGAATCACACGTCTCGTTTTGACCTATACTTTCTCCTTTCATAAAACATTGCCTTACGTCAAGGCATTAGCTTAAGTGGATTACGATATATTCCCTCTGTTCATGAGAACACCATTGCAGGACCACACATTGAATTCTCTGCCACGGAACACTGCCTTTATATGCTTGCAGAAATGTGATGGCAACTTTCCCCGCTTATTTAGGAAAATTTAGGACCTATCAAATATGCTGAAGCTAGTTATCATACGCTGTTCACATATGCGATTAATTCGACGACCTCTCCCTTATTACTGACTTATGCACAAACGACGAATCTGTCAGCCCGCCTTCAACCTGCATCTCACCACAAATTTGTTCAGCACTTACCTATCGCTTTGAGACTTGCACACCCAAGCTCAGAGCCATCTTTTGCCAACCTTGTTGGCCACCATTAGAAATGACATAGATATTAAATCACTTTCGACCGGAGCATCCAGGATGCCAGCAAAGGACATTCATTTAATTGGATCACTCCTGAATAAGCTTAGGTTACACACAGGCTCACCAGGCGTACTTCGCTGCGTATTGCACTGAACTCAGATTACTGGCAATTTTCCAGTAGTATACATACAGTTCTATTTTCGATCTACAATTGGTGAGGCGATGATGGCATTGAGCAAAACTAGGCTTCTCAAAATGAACCGCCGCTAATTTTGTAGAACACGGGGACCTTCCGGTTCCGTTAAACTGGCTTTCAGTTTTACCACATTAGATTGTTTACGGTTCCTTTAAAACTTCACCGTTATCAGAGACGGCAACAACACTGCTGCTTCACTGAAGTACAGTCACAAACCTTTGAAGTGAAAAAAGCCTGCGGTTAAACAATCTGGTGCCGGCCTACCACAAAAATTCTAAGTGCTTACACATGCAAACAATCAGTCAGACCTTTTGGAGGGAAATTGGGAGCACGAACGACACTGACACGGATTAACTGTCATTTCTGGAGTGGTCACCAACAAAGTGCCGCGGGAAACAACCAAGCGAGCCCCGTTCGGGAAGGCAGACCCCGCCAACGACACCCAAACTCTTTGTTATCCCTTTGACACCATCCTGCCAAGTCACACGTCGTCCACCTTACATTTTGGGCCATTCTGAAGGAGGTACAGAGAACAACATTTGTTTCTGTAGACAATTTTTCGGCATGTGTAACACACACATGCCATAGCGGTTGATGGCACTGTAGGTCTTCCTCGACTGAAGTGCCTACTGCACAACCAAATGTTCTTTCCTACATAACTTGTTACGAGTTTGTCAGTGCTATTTGATGCTTACAACGCTTCTGAGACATTGGTAGTCAAAAAATCGAAGATGTCTGAGACCAGCTACCCGCAGAGAGCTTGTCTCGCAACCATACAAAAACACTGGCATTACTGTAGACTGGTACAGACGACTCTGAGACACAGTGGTATGCCGTTTTGGCAAAATTGGTGACGAAAAATGCCAAACGTGATTCGGGCCTTTGAGATTCGTGTAACAACTTCATCAGACATTGCCGTCAGAGCTAATATAGCTACCGAGGTTGGTAAAATTCCCTTAACTTCCAATGGTTTTCTTTGAACCACAAGGGAAATATTTAGAAACTGCACGTTGCGGAGCATAACGTCGCTTTTCTAGGTACGAAGAGAATGCCGAAAGATGGTATGGTGCTAATCAGTTTGTTCAGCACTGCTTGTGCATTGCGTTCGCTTTTAAAGATTATAACAATGTCATCTACGTATTTCAGACTGACTAGGATCTCAGTATCAAAGACTCAAACACTGGGGTGTAGTGATTGCCCTCCTGCGTTTCACTCATCGTTTATCAGTGACAAAGTTTAATGGAAATGGAGAGAGTTGACCTCCACGTCGGGCATCACTTTATGTAGGGAAGCATTAGGAGACCCATTCACTTCCACTCGCCCGTAAGAATGTTAAGATAGAGGCCGGATTATGTTCACAAACTTTTGAGATACCTATCATTTAGCAAATGCAGTTAGAAGAGCTGACCGATCGACAAAACTGAAAGTGCCTTTAAGGCCAAGAACCACTGAGAAAATGGGCCGTCTGCATATGTAGAGCTGTTCTAGCACCTGAGATAGTGGGAAGATGCGGTCAATGCACTCTGCCCGGTGGAAATCCCGTTTTCTGTTAGCTTGGCGTCTTAAAACGGCGAAGAATCAGTGACACCAGAAGCCTTGTTACTACAAGAGTCAAACCGACTCACTTGTGAGTAACACATCCACTGCAAGTGTCTGTTCTGAAGGTGGGCCAGTGGTGTTTAGTACCTTTCTTTTGCTTTCATTATGACGTCACGCATTTCATCAATTCCATAAAAGTTTTTGTTTAAATACGCAAAACCACAAAAACGCGCATTTGTACAATTTATATACAATACGGGCGTGGCCACATGCTCCAACTTTCTCTTCTAATTTCGCTCGCGCATACAGCGGTCAATTGCGAGCTTCATGTGCTAACTCTGGTATCAAAACATTTCAGACTGTCTTCGGAGTTTACTGTATGTGAAAGCTTCCCGGAAAGAAGACCCCTAGACATCCACGATCGGATAATTATTTATTCACTGATCTGGGCCAACGGCAAACTGTTTCAAAGAGAACAATTCTTAGTGAGTCTGTCCATTCAACCCTTTTTATTATTGTGTACTCAATTCAGAGTAATTATATTTATTTCTTTGCCGCACACTCCTCCTAAAGTAGCTTTTTGTGTACGCAGACCATTACAGGCCATTTCGATTGACGGTCTCCTTCTCACGAGAGATGCAAATATACTAGAGAGGCATCGGGTGAGGAGTTCACCTGAACAGAGCTGGTGGGAGATCGTCGGCACCGGCAGCACAATTACGCTGTAATAAGGATGTACACTCGGACACTTCTGAGGCTGAATGGGGCTTCATACTCACAATCCAAGGTCTCAGTCAGAGACCAACAACCCGAATCGGAAGTAGCCGAAGAACAACTGAATTACTATTCGAAGTGTTGTGCTCAATGGTCAAAGCGTCCTATTCTGTTAGATATCAGACAACCATTGTAGATTTCGCTGAGTTCGCTGACAACAGACTTCGGAAGTTCTATCGAATGAATCAAGTGAAACAACCCGTGAGCATTTACAGCATTTTTCGCTTTCTCAAATCTTTGGGCTATGTGAGCTCGTCAGGCTACCGGTCGGATTATAGGTTTAGTTGGGTTGTGGTTGCGATCAGAATGACTCTATCACCAGGCCTCCAGCAAAATGATAGTACCACCAGGAGAAGATAAACTGGGCTGTACAGCAGTTAGAAGTTCCGACATCACGTACAACTTTGGATATCTCGTTCCAGTGGTGGTTGGTGTCCGATATCGACAAGCAGACAGACGTTGGGAAAGAAATTGCTAATGTTTGATTTTGGGATCTTGGATGTTTTGACTGACTAAGCATTGTGTACTTTGCGCGGACATGAAAAGCGCCATGAAAAGCAATGACGGGCAAGTGCATGGTCGGAGTCCGCGGAGGTGATCCAGTAGGAGAGGCAGGTAGTAACGGATCCTAGCCACTGGTGGCTGTATGTCTTGTCCAAGTCATACTACTGGCCAGCCACTTGTGGTCGAATGATCGTGTTCAAAATATTAGGCGGGAGGTCGCGGGTTCGAAACTCCCTGGAGTTTGGTAAGATGCGCATTGTTGATGGTTCCAAATAAGGATAAAACGACTATAGAGTGCTTTTCATCGTAGATTGCTTTTACTTGTAGAACAAACTCTCAATTGAAAAACCACGAGTCTCCTCATACTACCATAAAATATTTTTAAGCTGGAACAGCGACTGCGTTCTTAGACCATCTCAGATCTTTTACATTGAGGCAGGTTTGGAGATTTACCTGGATCAGAGATGCCAGAGATGAAACAAAAGTCGCCCTTTTACAAAAAGAAAGGACGGTAAGGGGTGAACGCCTGCGAGGTTCTGTCTCTGAAAAAGGACGACTCTACTTACTGCACCCCACAAAAGTTGCCTTCTGCGCCTGTTTACATTCTGCATTTTTCAAGCACTATCTGTTTGAGCACTAGTCCTTTGTTTGAGCTGACCACCATTTGCTTCACTGCTGCAGAACTTCAGACAATCGGACAGGAGGAAAACAGATGACAAGAATTTTTTAAAGACCCCGAGTTCGAATGCACACACCGTTATTGCAAACAACGTAACAGTGATGACACGTTATCTGAACGCCTGAGTGAAAATATTTCATCAGGGCAACGCATCATATGACGGTATTGAGCATTTAGCCCCATATTATGACAACTGACAAAGCATGCATTCGAATGGCCCAGAATTAGAGGTGATCCGTTACACTGTGAGTAACCAGTCTTATCGACCAAATAACAATGAAGTGTAAGTAGAAATTCGCAAACTCAGATGCTTATGGACATGATGGAATCACCTGGTAATTAAGCATGACTAACTTCGTACAAGGTATAGACAAGTTTCTATGGTTGAACGTGTTCTACATCCAGCTGTTTCAGATGCCCTCATGATTTTGCGTGAATACTGGAGAGGACTGGTGTGGATAGACTGGGATATGCCACGTTAAAACCGACAAGTAGTCTATCTTTAAAAATAATGCAAAGCATGCTGGCTTTTAGGCTAGTTGTACCACAACCTACAATTATCCCAGGCGATGCAGCCAGTGAAAAAACAGTGAAACACTACAAGTAATGAGTCCCAGCTACCCATTGGAGACGGTGGAAGTGAACAATACGGGACCAACGGACCATCGTTCAGGTAGAAACGTGAGGGCTTTTTCATTAAATGCCAGATGACACCAGTTTGTCAGCTCTATGAAACAAACTTAGAGAACGCAGTTATAAGACACCAGTTGCCGTTGGAGTGTAGTCGCATGCGTTTTGACTGTGTATTGTGTTTTGAAAGCCGGTTGATGCACAAGGCGTCGAATGTTATGGAGATCAGTCTTTGAAAACCCGATAAGCGAAGCGAAAACGCAGATCCATTAGGACTTTAAGACCAACCCAAGCGTGTTTGTCTAGTTCATGCCCAGATACCTTCTGAACTAGAAAGATCGGTCTACATGTCAACTAGGAAAGTATCAGTTTTAAGTAGACGAGGCCTACAGCCAGACCACCCAGTGTCGCGCAGTTCCCCATATCACCACCATTTGGAAAAATTGACCCAGTTTACCTTCATTAAATGTTAACGGGACTCAAGTTGGGTGCAGACTTCTTAAAGCCACACACAGAAAGATCATGTCTGAAGGTATGCCACCCACTAGTTGGGAATAAACATCATTATCATTATCAGGCAGACCTCCGGCCTCTTAAAATCTGGGGACGAAGTATGGGTAAGTGACACTGCGACCCATCTAATTGTGCCACTGGAGCCTCAACCAGAATAACATGGCCACATAAAGTTTAGCCTTGGCAAACAAACTTTCGACAACCCGAACGAAGCCATTTTTGTTCCTTTTACTCAACCAAATCGACACATTCCTGGTATATCTGAAAGGCCTGGTGTCGACTTAGAGCTAAGGGCATCATAAAATCAAGGTTTTGTTGGAGCACTTGTGACGCCACTTTTGAGAGAGCAGGTTGTGTACAAAGCGGATCTCTAAAGCCGCCGAATGTTAGCCTTTTCCTTACAACTAATTTATAGCCTTTGAGATCAGCGGGCCGCCGGATCCATTAGAGAAAGCAAACGTTGGGGTGGTCAGAAGAAGGACGTGCCTGCTCACGTACTGTCTTATCTACTGCCGTTAATCGTGGTCGACGACGTTTGCTTAGCTGCGTTAGCCTTCTGCATCGAGAAAGTAGTAAACAGGTTTGCCACAAAAGATGGATACCCGTACACACTCAAGTTGGCAGTTCAACTCCGGAGCAGTTGGCTGAGGTACGTGCAGTCAGTTACGTCAAAGACAATATTTTTGTGATCTTATAGCATCCCCAGGGATTTCTCCGGGCATTTGAATAGATAGAACATTCTGCGTGATCAGGCAATTTACGATTAAATTACTCAAGTAAATCCATATATTCGATGAATAATTTACCGACGAAGTTTACAAGCTTAGGAGATTGACATATTCATCTTGAACCTGGAAACCAGTGAGAAACTGTAGAAAAATGCAGTCAGGATTCAATTAAGCCTTATGCGGGAAAACCATGATGTCACTAGATACGGGTGTAACGGTGGGTACTACTGATGACGCATGCGAGTAGTATGTGTGTTCTCGTAACTTCTCCTCGGTCTAATGGAAGGTGAGATTTATTACGAAATTTGTGGAACTACTTTGCAGTTTTTGCTTGCAATTGTGCAATAGTCAATGAATATCCAAGAGAGTTCAAGAAGACGCGTTCAAGAAGAAGACGGATATTCAGTTGCTAAAAAACAACGTGCAAATGAGAGTTTAACTTTCCTGTCCGATAGTCTGTAACTGTTTGGTTGGCGTTTTTCTGATAAACAACTCCGGAGCAAAGGGTTTCCCTCCTTACATGGGTAGTCTACGCGAACGGAAACTCTACGGACGATAAACTTAATAAGTAAAATAACGGTTGTCTTAGCTCAGTCATTGGTCTGTTCTCATAGCTAGCTTTCGGCAGCGCAACCGAAAAGGATATGAAGCAAGTAAAAATGGTGTGGAATGCGTCGTATTTTGAGTGCGTAAAGCAGCAACACTCCATAAATTCCTATGCTCCTGGACGCGTCACTGACACCTGATATTCCGAGGATTCTGAAGTACGATTGGATGCTGGCACAATATTTTCGACCAAGCAGGGTTTGTCTCGAAGCCGGACTGGCAAGCAGCCCGATGTTCTGACACCACGAGTTGAGCTCACTGGCCGTTGCAGCACCTAATCTGGAGCCGTGAGGTGGTTTTGGAGTGGGCTCCACCTAACAAATTTATTCAATTCAATTGGGAAAATGCTGGTGGCTGGGTCACCCAATATGGGTGGCTCGGATGCGGTGCCGGGTTGCTTGTCCGCTCGCCTCAAAGCTACCACCTCCTAGCTCAGATCACGGGCAATATCTAAGGCAAATTTTACAAACTGTGGCAAAATTTTGTGGGTTGTTTTACTGCAGCTGTCTGATTCGCAACTATGTGTGCTGGGAATTCTGCCTGTGGTACGGCACCACGAGGCTCACTCAAGCACTGGATATCCTACCGAACGGTGGCACTCCTTAAATCTCGGAGAAATATCCCAGCCGGCCCCGAACATAACTTGACACGACGAAGTATCAGACGTCAAGTGAAGGCGAGCGTGCAAGCCGACCGTGAAGTGTGGTGGACACAGAAAGCCAAGGAAATGGAAGAGGCCCAGAAAGCCGGTAATGCCCGAAGATTATTTCAGTTGATCCGTGCGACCGGTCCCCGGAAACCACCTGTGAGCGAAACCATCAAGGATCGGAATGGAGTGACCATATCGAATAAAGAAGAACGCCTCAATCGGTGGGCCGAATACTTCGAACAACAATTGTCATGGCCACCAGCTGGCACTCATCTGGATC
>SJOL01006490.1:446673-475184 GCA_004794785.1 Opisthorchis felineus
ATTACGAAACGCTTGGGTGCTGTCGGTGCTGCTCGCCTTCCAGGTTGGGGACCGCGTGATCCTCACTGTGCCTGGTTGGAGACGCTGCAAGATATGGCTGCCAACCGATGTCAGTGGCGATCTTGTTGTCAGTTTCTATCCAGATTGCCTGAATGATTGACTGGAGGCGTAGGCACCTCGGAATGGTTGTAGTAAGCTAGCACTAAGTCCCTTCCCCGTCCACCTTTATTCTTTCCTCCGCAATAAGGCTTTCAAATAACTCATGGTTGTACGGCAGTGAAGCATCGGTGTTGAACACTGATGTCATGCTGTCGATGATGATGATGATGATGTACCTCTTTTCATGAAGCATTCCAGTCACAAATTTTTAAAAATATTTATTGGTTAAAGAAAACCAAGCAAATTTTTTTTTAAATAATAGTACTGGTTGCACGGACTACATAGATGGCGTTAAATTTGTGATGCCGGGTCGCTAGTTACACGCGTTACTTGATTCTTGGGATTTACTTGGCATATCAAGGCTTCTTCTTAAAATGAATTTCCTCTGGTCTATAACGTGGCCATCACGTTCACAAGACTCATTCACTTAGCTCTGCCCTTTACTGCGCATATGGTAGGACTGCTTCCATGGGATTAAATTATAAACCATCTGTGACGGTTTGTTCCCCGGATTGACGCTGGCATACATTCCAATATATAGTTTAAAATGATAGGCGTACACCTCACTGACTAGCACAGTTGTTCTGCAGTGTCCTATTCAAGAAAAACCATGTTTCAGAGAGAGATCGCTTCTAACGTTTGCAGTTAAAAAATCTGCTAAAAATTACTCAGAGAACTGAAAATCCGGATAGTTAGGTAAGAAAGTATAGTGGAAAGCCATCGGCAAGGAACCATCATTGAGAGGGTAAAGGCTATCCAGTTATCTAACTGTTGCATTACCTTACTTCGCCCTCTATTCACAAACTCTCGACGGTGTGATGCGGTCCAACGAACTGAGTCCAGTAATGACCATCCATCAAGATAAGGCGAATCAATCAGAGTTGCTTTATATGATAATGAATTACTATTGGCAGTGGACTTTCGAAATGACGATCGAGTGGTTATAAAGAAATCAATCTCAGGAATGGTGGATTCCGCTGAGTTCTAAACACAGTATCTTCAATTTGAAAGGAATAAGAGACAGTTTTCACGTTGCAAAAAAGGCTTTGGTTCTCTTCGACTGGTTTTCCTTGAGGAGATATGCCCGTGTTCGTGCCCAAAAAACGACTTTTCTACCATTATATATATATATATATTTATACGCCGTTCTTTGCGGAATACCCTCATTTGTACAGTAATTTGGTTTTAACGGGAGACCCAACTATATCCGAGCTGAATCTCTAGTTTTTATGCTATTCTTCGACCGAATTTGCCGCACGCTGGTCGCCACAACCTTTGTTTGTTATGATATTCAGGATATCACAGTATGGTTCCTTGAACAAACACTACTCGTAAAGCTGGTGAAAACTCTCCGAGAGTCTGAGAGTTTCCAGCAACCATACGAGTATTGTTTTGTGAAAAAATTCTGCGTGCCTGTTTGAACTTAAAAAACAAACAGCAAAAGCAGTGGTCTACGTCTTCGCATGGTGTTTCAACAAGAAACATCCACCGGAACAAATGCAATCTCGAAGCAAAAGTTTATAGAACTGACATCGAAAAGGGTATCTACTATGAATTTATGGCAGCTAACATCCGAGGAAATAAAATAGTTTACCAAATTGTGGATGGGAGCTGCATGCGTGTCAGTCTTTGCAAGAAACGTCTTCATTTAGTCAATTGGGAGTGCTATTACTTGGTTGTCAAAACAAAGCACCTGACCATTCTTAGTTCTCCGAAAGGTCCAGTTCCCACGAGTTTATCCGTAGATCCTTGTGTCCGCAGAAGAAATCCTGGTGGGTTATCAGGCGAGTAACATTCTATGTAAGCCTGTTGGAAATAGAACTGGCACGTTCAAACTAGAAGCAATTTTGGAACTAACCGCTGCTGAATTAGTGTTTGAGAGAACAATTTATTGGACGAATGAAGTGCTTCGGACAGCTTGCTTTGGATTATGTGTATAAACTGCTATAAATGTGCGGGTGTTAACTTGCATAAAAAGTTGTAACTGCAACAAAACCAAGGTGGCTTCGAGGCTGTACAGTTCAGGATTAAACCCAAAATTCTGTATAAAAGAAATTTTCAGTGTTTCACTCTAGCACTTGGGAAAATATCTTCATTCGTCCAGTTCTGTTTCGGATGACTGAAGCAACTTTCTTCCTTGCCCCCGTCTGGGTCTGAAGAATTGACGGTTAGAAACCAGAAAATAGTTTTGGGATGCACACTTGGGATGCTTGACCGGAGCAGTGGAATCATTCGAGGGCAACAATCTTCTGCAAGCTGACAGGTGAATTTGGCCATCAATCATGCGTGCAATGTCAGACAGGCGAACAACAGCATTTGGCTGTACATCAATCATTCTTTGTCAACCACATAGCGGAACCGATCGATCATGGGTCTGAATAGCCAATTTTCCCGCGAAAAGGTGAGGCATTCCGACTTTTCTCACCTATTTGCTGAAGGAATTTGGACACTGAAAGGAGGAATTCGCACGTTTTTATGACCTAGTTGCATGTAGTTAAGCATGGCTTAAGTAAGGAAGAAAATAACTCTGAACGGTATACTGTTGCCTGGAGTTACAGGGGTATTTCTGAAAACTCTAAAGTTTTGTCCCATTTTCCACTGATGAACCTGCAAGGCATAAGTAAAAAATCATTGGATAGAAAATCTTATTCGATAACAACAATGACAACACGGTATACCACTCATACAGATTAAATCAGAGGAGTCAGAAAACTGAGCTACCATGTTGGTGTCGGTCTTGGTTTTTCACCTTGACAGAAAATGAAGACAGTGTCTTTCGTAAAATACACTCAGCTGAATCCCAGCTAAACTTTCGGGTTGTTGATGATCTTTATCTGAATGTTATAGACAAAGACCGCCTCATATTTCACCCGCGATGATATTTGGGATGTTGCAACACAGTGTTCCAACGGAACACGTTACTCACAAGGTTGCTCATAAAGTCACCGAAGGGTTTTGAGCATCCTTATGTGTGGCGTGTTCCGTCGAGACAAGACTGTTTTGTCCTTAGGCCCAACAAAGTACAAGTCACTCTGGTGGTTTTTACTTTCATAAGAGTTTGGAGTATTTCAATTTCTCAAATCTCAGCGAACTTGGATTGAAAAATCCGCTCTATCACTTACACCTGTAAGTTTGAGTCAAATTGTTCGGTGCAGTTGGTTAGAGATGTTAGTTCAAGCTGATCAAATTCCGGTCCAACAGGAGGGTTTTACGTACATTCAGAACGAACAGTTGAAATTCATGTAAGATGCTGCCTATTGTTTAATGCTAGTTTTACAGAGATGAGTACATTTCTTCCATGAGAATGCATTACTGGACAATATAACCAGTCACTACTCAACAGTGTTAGTTGTATGTTTTGGAATACCTACTGGGCAAGTTCATTTCCAATTATCAGTCATCCACAAATCCGGCAGACGCCCTCAGAAAATGACAGGATAATTATTAGTTCTTCCTACCCTCTTGTCAGTACACGGATCACTCACCGACGGGCGTGCCGTGATTCCGCTGTTTGGAGCAAGTTTTTCCAGATTTTCTGGACACCTAACTCTATGTTTTCCCCATTATCCTTTGAATTTACGAAGCTTTTCAATTTAAAATGAATGGGAATTTTCCCCTATCGGCTCACATGCTGTGTAAGGGATTGTGTGCAAAGTTACCAAATGGGCAGGCCAAAATCACTGTCAGCCAATATTCCAGCAAAATATGCTCAGGATTGTGGCCTTTTATTCAGTATGTTTTTTATCGTTATGTTATCCAATTTAACGTGGCTAGTCCATGTGTAGAGTTTACAAACCGTCTGCGTATCAACCGCTGCCCTACAACGCAGACTGATTCGGACTTCTGAAAACCACCACTTAATTCGCCCGTTAAAGAGCAGAGCGACAACCAATTTCAAAACCCCCGCAGCTCCCAAGCCACGTTGCTCAGGCTATCTGCTTAACTCAACTGCCACAAAAAAAAATATTTCCATTCTGGAGAAGTCGCTTATTGAGGGGTCTATATAAAACCATATATGTCGGAATGGCCTGTCAGTTCCAGGCTCTCGTCGTCAGGCCACACATATCCAAATTTTAAATACTGATGGCAACCAAAATGAGCAGTTCATATCGGTTTGGTGAGTAAGTTAAACAAGAAAAAACAGAATGGCCGGACGGATGAGGAAATAAACTCTGATCCAATTGAACGGAGGTTGGTCTAAAGTCTTTTGAGTGAGAGGTTTTTGCAGCGCCTCTCACATGACCATGTGACCAAGACATGTTCAATGTTCGTGCAGATCGCATCTGACAGCATGGTGCTAGGTCACGTGGACGTATTGAGAATTCTTCAGTGTCACAATCGTTGAGACTAGTTACATGGCTAAACCGAACAAGTCGTTTCAAATCATCCACGCAATATTCTGAAGTGTGCCGATACCGATCCAAAGGGGTCAATTGAAAACAGCTGAAACAGTGGCAATACGGCTGCTTGACTCGGCAGTAAGTTGTCCAAAGCGAATCGTAGGAGATTTGAATTTGTCATGTTCATGTGCTACACATTGCCAAGAACACTCACTCAACAGATCTTTGGCCCAACCTCTGCCCAATCTTATAGAATTTTATTTTTCTATCCACTCAATTGTTCTGTGCGTTTCTTGTTTATTTTACCCGTCAAACCGGTGGGAGCTGCGCATTTTGACCATCATTATTATTTTAGCCGCTGGGTATGTGCTGGCGTGTTGATGAAAACAGAAAGCATTAATGTTCACTATTTTGCTCTCTTGACAGCACCGGAAAACGAATATTGTGCTCCATATTGCTTTGGTGCGTCAAACATTTAAAGCATTGTGTCATTGCACATTTCGAGGACTATCACGAAACCTTCGCTATCAGCTTCAACCAAATGGGAAGTGCAACCTGCTGAAATGAAGGAAACGACGATTGGGCTAGTGGAAATAGCAGCTTCGTTTGTCAAATGCAAAAAAGAACCCTCACTGTGTTTGTCTAACACCAGGTAAACTTTTGGTGTTTTGTGTCAGGTTTGTTGTTAGATCACCTGGTACAGCGCAGTGTTTTTCACCGAAGCAGTCCAATTTGCATCAAATTGGACTGCCGTGTTTTGAAGACAACAATTTTGAATCAACACAAAAAAAAGCGTTCTAGTTGTTTTCGTGGTAATAGAATGAACGTTAGTTTCCAAAGCACCGCGACTAAACCTATGCAGCTTGTCGTGAACCATGTATTTCCCGTTTAGTCTTTATCAATACTTGTCCAGCTGACCTTGATCGGTGCATGCTTCAAATCCTGAAATAGTTTGATCTCATCTTTTCACAAAATTTGTCGCACCTGTTTGTTAGACCATCCAGAGTTGTTGAAGTGAGGCCTGCAAATTGTGCAAGTACCATCTCAGCACCGTTATCGTCGATATACTCTCACAAGTGACCCGATTCGCCCGTTTTGTGGAATGAATGGGCTAACATTGACATCATTTTTATGGCTTTTCCATGACCGACCTCATTTCTCAATGTCGCAAGGGACGGAGCAGCAACAATAGCATTCGGTCTTGTTGTCTTCTAGTAAAAAGGTAGGTTAGCGAGTTTGCATCACTTGTGACAGGCAACATATTTATAAACATAAGAGAGCCAAACAACAAAAACTGTTGCTTTCTCAACGTCATTTCTTCGTGCAGGAAAGCGCTGCAACTACGCAGGCTTATTCAACATATTAGGTAAGGTAATAGTTAGGATACGCAGTGACCTCTGTGTTTATACGCTTCAGCACTGCCAGAAATTTTATCAAACATTTAAAACTGGGGGAGGTTTACTTATGTATGCACATATTTTCGGAGTAATATACAGCACATGCTGGGACACATCTTCGTCGGAATAAAAGTGAATATGGGATTGATGACAGCAAACCAAAGGTAAGGAGCTTGCTAAAGAGTTAACCAAAATTGAGAATTTAAAGACAACACTTACCTCACACCGAAAGAAGAAATTGTACATTCAACCTTTGTGCAGCCACTCGCCATAACGCTATCCTCATCCTTCATTGCTATTGAGCTCCTGCGCACACGTTTTCCTCGAATCCAGGTATTTATCACCATCCTCTGACCTTTGTTTGTCATCCAGATCTCTTTTTTATGAAGGCCGTCGACCAACTGTTCATATGGAATACTGGAATTCCTTATACTGTTTTATTCCCTTACCATCATGATACTGTTCCGCAGTTATGGTACAAGGCAATCTTTGGGAAAATGTATTGTCAGATTTCTTAAGCAAACTTTAAAGCGACAATCAGAATACAAACCATCCGTTCAGCTCTCAAAACCATGAGAGCAAATTTGTCTGCATAAAGAATAGGAACATACATACCCGCATTATAATGTGGGAAGATTTTTTTATTCAGAAACACCAGGAAATATCTATACTGATGTTTAGGGTCTCTCAGCTTTTTTCTGAATCGACAGGGTCGCAGTAATGTGTCCCTACTTGTTTCACCTTCAGAAAGTATATTGTGTGTGCATTCCAGCAATCGATCGTTGTGGCCATTCAGTACACAAATTTTGGATTCTAGCAAACGGCTTTGAAACGGATCAGGCGCTATAAACCTCACACCGTCCTCTTGAGGAACCACTAACTTTCCTTTGGTAAGCTGGAATTTCATCGCACTCATGTGCTACGCTGATGGACTTCGTTTCATTTTGTATCCCTTAGGTGGCCATGATTTGGGAAATCCGTAGATCAGTCTCAAACTTGCGATGGCAAATTCCACAAGCGTTTTCGTTTTATTTTAGGTTTCAAAATAGATTTAGAGGAGGTTTTACACAGGGTCGGGACAAAATATATTTTTCGCATCTGTCAGGAGTGGTTGGCTCTCTATGTAGTTGGGGCCCAGTAAATGGGGTAATTTGTAATATGTCCTTGTAATTACATATAACATAGGCCGGTATACGAGAGGACAGCTCGTTTTGGAGGACGGATTCCCATCTTTACGTTTCTTGTCTCGTAATTTTCCAAAATTATCGAAAACAGTGCTCTTGCTTAGTAGTGACGCGTGGAACGCCAGAGAACAGGTGTGCAAAAACAACGTTCATCCTGTACAATGCTTTTGCTTAGGGTGAAGTATGCTTTTAATTGAGAGGCTCTTTGGGGTTCGAAATACGGAGTGAATCCGGATATCCTGTAAAGGTCTACGATAATATAACAGTCGAAAATATAGCATACGTATTAGACCTAACGCTGATCACACCACTTGTGTGACTTACAACCTTTCAATCTCTCCTAGCTTCAAGTTGAACTCATATCAAGATATAGTAGTGAGTCACACCGATGACCCGTCTGATTCTGTCAGTATTATCAAGTTCATTTTTTGTAAATTGAAAAACGGTAGCCGTCACTTCGAGTGTCTCGTCGCTTTGTACTAGCACCTTTATACACCTTTTTCCGTCTTGATTTTTTATGACAGTCTGATAGACAGAACAGTTCTATCGGTCCTCAACACTATACTGGACGTAGAGCTTTGTCTGTCCGCTACTTAGTCATCTTCCAAAGTGTAAGACAAGCAGTTTCGTTGCAAGATTCCCAGCGTCACCCATTGTTATCAACATTTTCTAACACCACAAAGAAACCGAAGCCCTACAAGACTCTAACCGCTATTCATAAATGTGGTAAAACTATGTTGACAACTTTTCCTTTATCATAGTATCGACACAAACAGCCTTGCTGACCCAACCCAACGACTAATCTAACAGCATTTAGTTCATGAGACCAAAAGTGAGCAAATAACTATCACCTTCTTAGGCTGCAGACTACTGATAGATGCATATAATGCCCTCGCGGTAGGCAAAGTTATACAGCTGCAATATGACTCACCATTCTTACATTGCGTCAGGTATGTAAGTATTTTCCTTAGCAGTGTATCCATCCAAAAGGCTTTGCTCAAAAGAATCTGATAGAATGAAGCACTCCGTCAGACTGATAAAAATACTGGAAGAAAACAATTATCCTACAGAGCTCGTTGGACAACTGACAGCAAGATTTACCACTGAGGATGTTGGATGCTCAGGTAGCACGGGCGGTCGTTGGTTCGTTTGATGAGCCAAGCAACTTGGTTGCAAAGATTTCATCACCAGTCAAGGGGACATCGTCAGTACGTCTTTGCGGAGCGGAGAGTAGCGTCCGTGATTTTGGCGGACGGACCGACTCAATTCTAAGCTCTGTTTCGCAATGGTTTACGAATAATATCACTGGTGATTGAGCGTTTGCAGTCGAGTTGCTTGGCTCAGAATACGAACCGACGTCC
This sequence comes from Opisthorchis felineus, assembly GCA_004794785.1. Classification (NCBI taxonomy): domain Eukaryota; kingdom Metazoa; phylum Platyhelminthes; class Trematoda; order Opisthorchiida; family Opisthorchiidae; genus Opisthorchis; species Opisthorchis felineus. The sequence continues at coordinate 455,115 of SJOL01006490.1, forward strand.
AGATATCAAGTTTAGCCTTTAAATCCAGAGGGCGGAATAAAGATAGATTTGTGGCTTCACCTGGTGCCTATACAAAAGCCTGTAACCCCTGGTTCCATCAAATATTAGAGTCTCTTCCAATGGATGTGCATTTTTGAATTGACAGCACTCTCGGAAAACGCTTTTTAGGGGTAAAATATCCTATCTCCTCACAATTTCACACGAATTTGCTGCACAGACTGCTGCACAGAATATCCGGCCGGACCAGACATATATGGGATAAATAGTTAGGCAACTAGAGATGCGGGTCAGCGGAATCTACCCATTTTAAAATTAAATTAGCTTTGTTGGTTGTTGATCAGGTGACTGTTTGTCTGTTCATTAGACTCGATAATTGGCTTTTTAAGTTAACTGCCAAGCTTGGCTAACAGAGCAACAGTCACCCGACTTAACCATCGATACCTGGATATGTTGCCTACACAAACTGTAATGAGAGACTTGCCTGAGTCCCTCAGAGCGAAATTCAGTAGATCTTGCGACAGTCCTTCATGGTTATTTGGCGTGAGCGAAAACGTTCGGCCTTAAAGTGGCATACAGTTCTAAGCTGTTGCGCCTATCAGTTGCATAGCCGTATAATCAGTCTAATCTTCCCCTTGAACCTGAATGTTGCGTTCGCTTACTAACCTAAAGTGGTGCATGAGTTCATCGGCTCCAATGATTGGCCTTTCTCTAGCGTACTGAAGAATTGTAGGGCTGTTCCACTTTGAATATTCACCCCGTTTCTTTGCGTCATCGTCATGATTTAAACATTGCTAATGTGGTATCATCCATATAATTCGTTTTCCAAGTTAACCACAACAACTGGCACTTTCTAGTCAATGTTCGCAGTGGCGCTTGCTTCACTTGTGCCACAGGCCAGAACCGATATGTTGCTTTTACTATAAGCTGAGAAACGAGTCACTGCGGACAGTGAGGAATTGAGATATCATTCATGAACCTCCTGTCCACTGAGTCCATGAGAAACATTGCAGAAAGAAACCAGGTAACGGATAAAAGCGTTTATTCGTACAAAAAACTCAGTTCTTATATACGATCATCTAGATACCAGCTGGTTTTGGAACCGCGATACAATCAATAAACGTCTTTTTGCCGCGCGCTTGCTTCATGAACTGGTACCTCTTGTCGAGGAGTGGAACAAATTCTTCTTTGCACGCCTGCAGTTCCTGCAGGTCAACCTTCATCGTTTATAGCTTGATGAATAGTTTCCTGTACATCCACACGTTTCGTATCTTTATTGTGATTCCTTTTTAGGTAGCTACGTGCTGTTTGGCGTCTCCTAGCTGATCCGCCTTTGCCTTCCGAGTAACTGATGCTTGGTGGCTGCCACTATGAAACAGCGGTTCGAGGGCTGTCAATCCCGGCTTTATTACGAGACTTCGTCGGGCTACTTTATTCCCCACAGCATTCCAGTGAAATGTACATCTCCGGCCAACCGTTTCAACCTCAGATTGCCACTGACCCTTCTTCTTTTGTAAACAACATGGAATAACAGTTGCTTTCAAACCTGTAATCCCGTTGAGAACCCATTCTTAATCCAAAGGGGAGATCAGATACAATCAAGAAAGCAAAGGTCATCTAAGAGTTTCACTATAGCGACTGTGACAAACACTATATTGGTCAGGGTGGAAGAAATATGGCCACCAAAATAAGCAAGCACGAGCTCGCCAGCAGAGGACATGACCTGATGTCAGTGACTACAATTCCCGAGGACAGAGAGGGCCATCAGGTTAATTAGGATAACGTCCAAATACTTGCTCCCGCAAGGACTAAAAGGAAGCAAAAGTTTTACAAGGCGTAGTATTCCACAAAATCAACCAGTAAACAGATGAACATTAACCTGGTCTATTAGCTCCTGCGAAAGGAAAAAGTAGGCAATTACTGGCACTTGAACCACTTGGGAAATCAGGCAACTTAAACAAACCAATCCTACCAAAGGAAGAAAACTACTAAAAACGGTGGTCCAATAGACTAATCGGATGAAGGGTAAACAGACTATAGGGCAAGAAAAAAGAGATCAATAATAATGGAGAATCAGAACTGTTAGATTGAAAGCATTTAACGGACCAACTAGATGCAAGTAAATGAGATCACAACGCAACTGATATTCCATAATAGTCCATCAAATAACGAGGGAGCCACCCCATCACCAACAAATTACGGTGGAGTTATCTGGTACTGTTTGGAAACTAAATAAGGGCAGGAAGAAGAGGATGAATTCGTCCAGTCACTCGTTGACAACGTTTCATTGATTGACGATGAAACTGTTGTGATCCAACTCTAAGCTCGGCCAACAGACCAGAAACCAAACAGAGTAAAATATTGACAATTTAGTAGAGTTCATCCTACATATGGAGTCAGTCTACGCTAAAAAGGCAAGAAGAGTTCACATGTTGCATGAACTTTCGAGCTGAGAAATTGTCACCTGAGGAGCTCGTCTTAACGGTTGTGTGTCACATGAGTTGCGTAGTTGAACAGTGACGCTGTATAATGTCTACATCCGGGCTAATCCCACTTCCAATCGGCTCCATGTGGCCAAGCAATGTTATTGTCGTTTATTAATAAGAACGTGTCGGGTCTGAATTCTACAAGAAACCGGCAAGATGCACTCTGCACGTGATTCCTAGCAGGGATAAAATAGCTACATATGCTTTTCGTTTTTTAACAGCGATGAGCATCGATTTCGGGATAAAACTTAAAACGGTTTAATGAAGCAAAGTACCAAAGTGTTTCTGTTGCGTCCGGTGATACTAAAATCACACAATACATCAAACCAAACCCGAAATCAAAGGTGTAAATATGCTTCACAAGATTGCTCTTGTTTCCGAGCACCAGATGGTATTCAACCTTGGGGAGAGAGAAAAGTTGCTGAAGTAAATATTTTCGACCTCATTTTGTTTACTCTCCACACACTAGTGCTTGCTTCTGTTTCCCAAATGACAACATTTAAAAAGAGGTCGGGACATTCTTTGGTTCTGTTCAGCTGATATTCGGCCTTGTGCTGAAAATCGCGATCATAACTTTTCACTTGATGAATTAATTACTTCGATTTGCGGAGAAACACTGCGACATTTATTGCCCCTTCTTCTCGGATAATAAATTTCAACTAAAAGGTTGGTAATCACGTGATGTTCCAGGTTGAGAACGTCAGATTCATTTCCGCATCCATGGAGTAATTTGTGGCGAAGAGTTATATTGAGGTGCATGATACGAAAACAACTTTGAGGCTTCCTATTCTTGCTAAAATTTATGCATTGAAATTTTTCAGCGCAGTGGTTGGCGTAAACTTAGTCTGAAATATTTCAAACTTATCCAGTTATGCTGGATTATTTCCACAGGTTTTCAAGGGAAGTGGGCATAGTCACCACCTCCATTTTTACTCGCCTTTTCAGAAGTATATGTCCACACTGGTCGTCAAACTCACAAAACTCTTAAATAGACCAGGATGCAATATGTAATTTCGTTGTTAAAACTTATAACTTCAGTCCAAAAGCGGCTAGCCTTAACCATTCTACAGGAAATACTTTGAGGCTCTTTTCCGAATTCGGGTTTTTGAAGATGGACGGTTTCCAGTAATTTGACTCCACTTCCTGTTCTGTGTGGCACCTATTTGAGCAATACTGGCATAAAACCGAAGACACGGAGATTTCACACATTTTATCACATAACAAAAACCCTACGTTCTCTGGACTCGGCCGTTTTAACAGAAAGTGCATCCATGCAGCTACTTTCCCATTTTCCGTTTTAGGTCATTCGTGTCAGTTTTCCGTTTGCTACACGTTTTTTTCAAACCAGAATTACCAGGGCATTAAGCAGCGTCTGTTTTTCGAAGTGCAGTTTGGGCACACAAAACCACTCAAATCGTTGGATGACGGAAATTAGCGGAAGCTTAATTATAGGCCTTTAGTAGACTTGAGACTTTGTGGAACAAGGTAGAAGTTGTGGTCTATCTAGCATAATATTTGAACAAAGTAAAATGATGACTGTTTTCTGGTAGGATGATATTTTAATCTTTGTGAGCAGCAACATAACGATAAGGAATGGGATTAGAAAAAATTACACCTAGGATTTTGCCTTGTCTGTAGCTAGGGGTAGCCCGCCACTCAACTCCGCACTGACGATGTCACCTCTACTGGTGATGAGACGTTTGGAATCCAACTGCTAACCTCGGCGAATAGACCAACAACCTAGAACTAGTCCCCATAGTTGAACCGCGCTTACAGAGGAGGTGCTGAAAGGTTCTCGGCACGACCCAGTTAATAAAAACGAATAGTTATTTTGCAACTGTAGCTGAAGACAATGTTTATTCATGACCAAAGATGCTAGAGCACACAATCATAGCAGTCTGGTCTCCTTTTCGTTCATTTCACAGAATTTGCCATGTAAAACCCCCGAACGGTCAAATGTTCCCATTCCACCAGTATGACCAGGCAAGAAATCCATGCATGCACGATGCAAAGAAGCACTGAGTGACCAGTGCCTATCATACCCAACTGATAAAGTTACCCGCTGACTTTCAGAGTAAGATTTCCAGAAAGTGGGTTTGTCCCGGAATAACTGATCTATGGAAGCTGTTGGGTTTACAATCCGTGAGTAGCTGCGGATGCAAAAGCTGTCAGGTAAGCGGGTGCGTAATTGTTTAAAAGTCGACGAGAAACAACACGGAGTCAACGACCCCAAGGGCATTCTGAAGCAGTTCCGGCGAGTTAAAATTAAATAGTTGAAACGATTACTTAGTATTCTCGAAACAAAGTGACCTTACAACGATCCCCACACCATAAAGTTCCACGTCCAATGCAAACAACAAAATGTGTATTTACTGGATATAAAGTTAGTTTTCAAATCAAGTTGGCTATGATAGGGACACAGATTGATTTACTGTTTGCGATGTCAGCTAACCAAATGGCCATCCAAAAGCCTGCCTAGGAGTTCAAGTAAACCGATACTTACGACCTCGAAGTATTTCCAGTTTTATTTCATGCTACGCATCAAATGCATTTCAGCTGAAAGATTTGACTGAATACAAACCATTTTGCAAATGAATAACATTTTCGGATGCTCTCGTCTGCTTAGAAAAGGTATAAGTAAATTGTCATGTTGCGGCTTCACTCTTATAGGAAGATTTTATGAGGAAAAATAGGAATGCCTCCTGTAACTACTGAACATAGTTGTGTGTATTTTATTGGATATCTTCAAGCCTTCTTCCAACAACTGTAAACTTCTGAGAAGTCATGAAGCAGCGGTCTATGGTCGACGGAAACTTTACATCCTTAGTACCGCACAAGTAAACCTTCCAATAGGGTTTCAAAAGAAGTCCGCTCTCAAGCAACTAGCTATTGATTAGCTCGTTTGAAATACAGGAATAATGCATATGAAATTTCCTGAAAACCCATCTTATTATTAACATGCTCCAGCGACAGTTGGTGAATTTTCACCAAGGACATTTAGCAGTCAACAAACACAACCGATTCCAAATACAAACACTCATCTGGCAATCCTGGCAACCCTTTTTTGTATTTCAGTGGGGTTTTCTTACTTTATGTAGAATATCTAATCCTTCAGCAATACGGAAGCAAGGAAAGTTATGAGGGATAAATTCTACCAAGTTATCACCATGGCGAAGTTTAAAAAACATAGCCTCATAGATGTTTATATCCGCCATTGGCACGGTTACTCTGCTTGGTGGTTTATGGGAGCTCTAATGAGGCTGTTATCCTGTTACCATACACGAACGCCTTTAACTGTTCTGAACCAAACCGTCATGCTCATTACTGCCATATATGTTGATGCTCCTCATATTCTCAGCCGCCGCAATCGAAAACACGGTCTTTTTAAGAAAGAGTTGACATCATCATCATCATCACCATCATAAAGACAGCAACATCAGTGTTTACACTGATGCTTCAGTGCCGTAGGGGGCGTCAGCAGTAGCATGTTTTCGCTTACCCGCCCTGCTGTATACAGCAAGTAAGGCGACCCGGCTGATGGCACCATGCGATGGCCGATGTGGCATGAGAGTATTGTTAGCTGTAAATGTCATGGTTGTAGGAGGGCTGGGATACTGCCAGGGCGCCCACACCTAGATAGGAGGACGATTAGGGTCCTCAACCAAAGCCTTTTGCTCAAAAGCCTAACCGCAAGGCAGCGGTGTTGGACTGGAAATGCAAGTACATTACCATTTCTACGGAACACGTCACCACACATGTTCCAACCTCCAACCTGGAGGGCCAAGAGACTGTGTTCGTCAGACCTATACCCATTGACCAACCTGGTATGAGAGACTCTGTGAGTGTCGCGGACACAACCCAGTATAAATGAGTCGCTCAATGAGGTACAAAAGCCACCACCCCACGGTAAGGTCCAGTCTCTTCGTGACGGGAGAGAGTTGACACGATTTTGTAAGCCGTTAGTGCACGAGGAGATGGGAACCTACAGCATAATTCCTGCTGATTATTAAGAAACATTCTTTTAGAGGTTAGCAAATTGACTGGTGAAAGAAAAAAATTACGGAGAGGTGGACTTAGTTTGGTGCAACCAAGTAAGGGACAAATTAACCAAAACTGACTGGTATAGGGAGCATCCCGAGGACAAAATGATTGAACAAGTGCTGGTGGCTAATTCGGCAGGAAATAAAATAGCCAAACCAATGAACTGACCTCAATAGTACCCTTAGCATATATTCGCCGCAGACCCAGCCAATTTACGTGGTGACTTCATGGAACGTGCTAAATACAGCTCTCGCACTTGGGTGGTTATAAAAGACACCTCTATAAAGATCCTGATTACAAAATGTTTGCGATGAAACCACTTAGTTGCATGTGACGGTTCGTCTGCTTCATTTGTCCAGGTGTCGTACTGATGCAACCTGTTGGTTACCGAATCACTGATAACTTAGTTTGGCGGAACTGAAATACTCAGTCGAACAGTATACTACATTTAGAAATAGTGATAACGGAATCCCTTGTTGGACCATCAGGATGCTGTCTACCAGGTTCTTTCCTCAACAAAGCAGAAACTCGAGCTTTACTAAGCTACTCCATAGAACGTACAATTTGGAGCACAAAGATCAAGCAATTTGTTAGATTTTGCGTATTCTCTCAACGACAAACCCAAAGGTGCATTCATTATTCCACCGTTTAAAGACAGAACGGAGATAGATTATGCATATTTGGGATACAAACACCCTACATTCGTTTCAGCTTTTTCCGGGACATAAAATACACACGGTTATTTGCTGTGCACTTCGTTGGGCGCAAAATCACTCAAGCTTGAAGAATAAAAGTGTGTGAATTAAATTTCTTGTACTGTGTTGATTACTCTCCATGTGATCGGCTTACATGTTCTGAAAGCAAGCAGTAAACACGATTAAATGTATCTGGACATGCTGAAAGAATTTTTACTCCAGTAGCATGTAAGTGGACATAATGACGTCAATGGAAACCAACGAGGCTTGTTCCGAAAAAGGTACCCGTTCTGAATGCCGATGTTTGAATGAGAAAACGTCGTTCTTTTTATTAAAATTTCAAAATTTACGCCGTAATTAATTATTTTTTTACAAACATCCTTAAAGCACGGTAAACTCTCTAAGTTTTAATTCACATTTGTGGACCTTACTACTTGGCCAATAAAATCGGCAGTATAAAGAGTCATGGAGAAAAGAGCAGTGTTTTCACAGCTTGATGAGCATCGTTCCTTCCTCTGCACTGAAAGGATTAAACGAGAAGTTTTGCACAGTAGACAAAATACTTGCGCATAACCGAGAAACGTATATACTCGTTCCTGAAGGAAACTCCAATTTTCTGCTAAATAGAAACAGGCCACCTCAATTTTTTGAGTCCAACAGAAATCTACCTTCTCTTTCGTTACCGGACCAGAACAGCAGGATAATGATTCAGTTTGGAATCTACTTAGAACTATCAATCAAGTAAATGCAAATACTACGTAGACAAGGTATTACAGAAACAAAGGTTTCTAAAAACTCGAAAAACCGTAATGACTGTATGATATAAGTATAGCCTTTTGGTAACAGTTTTGCATAAGATTCTCCTTACAAATCTGTTGTTCATCGTGAGTTCATCAATTAACATTTCGGAGCAACTACTCTGACACCAAACCAAAGGACTATTAGCGCTGATCCTCTCGTATGTCTGTGGCAGATACTTGCAAAACTAGGATGCTCAATTTTCACACTTGATCATGAGATAAGTCCGAGGACGTATGTAGTGGTTTAGAAGCAACAGTTCAGCAAAGAACTCCTTCCGTCTGTGCGACCTTATTAGCTACTAAAGATCACACACCTTATCTTGGTTACTGGCTCATCGACCTCTTCGGAAATTGCGTATTGGTGCCCAAACTCATGGCGCCGAAACTCTCATGGCTCATTTGAAATGGAAGTCAGCCAAGATGGGGCGTACAGATAAAAGAAAACCACATTTTTGTGTCAGCATGATTTAGGGTTGCTTCAACTGACTCACAAAGCGGCGTTTTGGCTAGAAAACTTCCCTAGCAAAAGAAAATTCTTGGGAAGATTAAAACGCCGGTAATAACGTTTGTGAATACTGTGGAACTGTGGAAAGTGATACTGTTTATTTAGGAGATAGTCTGATCATTTAGTGTGTCTTATATGGAAGAAGTTTACTGAACAGTAAAAGCTAGACGAACACTCGAAAGACTCGTCTTCAGGTGGCTTCGTGTGAAAAACTTACTATAGCATATTGTTGCATTCGCAAACTCATTGAGTTAGAGCACACCTTAGAAAAATTCTCTTTAGTTCATTTTAATTTACATTTTTGGCAGAAACTGTTGGGCTATTGTACTCTTCACTTGTTTTCCTCACCCAAACAGGAGTCTACACCTATAAAACCCTGTCCCAAGTACCCAATCTTTCGTCAATGTAAAAACTGTCAAACTTTTCAGAAAACGGCAGAAGAATTTGTCAATTCCCGCCTTACTGCTGTTCATCATAAACCATCTTCTCTCAAAAATCTAGAAATGGGACTGCTGCTTGTCAGAAAACGTTATTTCTGTTTAAAAATACTACTATGGATGTCCCAAACTTGAAAATAACTCAGCCGACTATCCCAGAGGGCACATTCCTGCTGCTACTTATTAGGGTTAGTGGGGTGATTTTGCGATTGGCATGTAGCACAGTAAATTAGGGGATTTACAATAAAGCGTGGGCCTACGAGTTTATTACAAATATGAACACGAATTATGAGCTCGGTCACCCGACGAAAGCGCAGTTGTGTGACTGAAAATTTGGTGTTTTGGTGCAGATCTTTGGGTGATTACGCTATGAAGAATAAAATTTTTAGCTTTCTGAGGTTAGGTAAAGATTGTCCCCTTGAAAAGTCATCACAAGTCAGTCGTGGTTTGACGTACACTTGCAAGATAATTTCGGTTTATAAATGAAGCCACCAAACCTTTTCACTCAATGCTTTCTTGGGGGATATTCGTTCTCCACATGCATTCGCGCAAACTTGAAACATACTCAAATATCTCCATAGTCCTCAGTCTACAACCAAGCATTTTTTTCCAGGCATTCGAAAACCGCAAGATTTGACAGGTTGAGTGAGTCTCAGCCAGTGTGTATTTTATCAGCATACGTAAGAGGTGAAAGTTCATCCTTCCGTTGTATATCCTGGTGAAGGACAATCGCCCCATAGATTAACTATGGTTTATCGCACTGCATGGTTACAGATTCGTTGCAGGTAACGTTCTCGAAGTAATAATAAGGATGGGGATGACCAACTAAAAAGCGCAGACCAAAGTAAAATAGGGAACTATAGCTAAGAGTGCAACAAATTCCAATGTACCCACTTCAGTAAATAAGATTTCGCGGATGATTGGCCATTTGGCTCAGTGGTAGCATTTTTATTTTGGTTGCCCATTGTACAAGTAATATACTGTAAGTGAGATGAAATACAGAATAACACAAGATCTAAACACATGCAAAAGACCTTGTGAAATCAGAAGTAATCATTTATTCGATCGTTACACAAAACAAGAGATCTAATTACTTCCTCCGAAAGAGGCCCTTCAGCTCACTCTGACCTGCTTCATGGATGGTTTTTACTGGAGCAGAATGCCCTACTCTGTAATCTGTTAAAATTAGACTGTCAGTTTCTCTTCTGGCTCGTTATTTACAGCTCTTCTGCATTTTGCTGCTAAAAGTTTTACTTGTTTTCGGATTTTGCTTACTTTAAGAACTCTCTTTGTAACTGTAACTCTCTTTATAACTGTCCATGGTAAAATGGTCCAGTAACAAGTAGAAACAGCCGGTAATCAGACAGGACGAGTTTGTGTGCGACATTCCAGTCTGTCACTTTGCATTTGTTACAGTACTTTAGGCCAGAAACTGGTGCTGTCCATGAGACAGCTGTCAGTCAAATCGTGGAATGAGATTTCCTCAATAGGCAACCCATCAGATAACTCCAGCGAATACATTTCCATTACCTTCCGATATCTCGTCATAGTCAGTACTAGCTTGACAGTATGTCAGCCTTTCACTTTAATTTCTGCTACTCACTAACTAGCTAACCTGATTTTAACACAATGATAATTTCGTTTCAGTGAAAGATTTTAAATCGAAATATCCTAATTTTTTGCCACTTAGTTAGCAATCAGCTAGGCAAGTAATAATGGGCTGAACAAGATAGCATTGTGGCTTAGCGGACAAATGCACACGCAACTTTATTTCACAATGTGGAGGGTTTTCCCTGTCGGTTCTTGCGGTTGAGTTCAAAGTAGTTTTTGGCCAAATAAAGCGCATCCTAAGACGGGAATGCGTGTAATAATTCGTCTAAAACTCGAGAGACAAGATGTGTACTTCGTAAACCATTACCCTCAACACTCAGTTATTTATGGTGTTCGCTACTCTGGCCACCGGGTGTTGTTAGGTTTTCTTGGCATAAACTTCGTATCGAAGTTGGTTATTAACAACATCACAGAGACTCGCATTCTTCGAGGCTAAACTGGCGGGCCAGTACAGTACATCGGTAATTGTTGAGAGGCAGATGATTGTGCCATGAGCGTTTTAACGCTTGAAAGATTGTGCCCAACTATAAACCTATTCACGCAGTTAGTTTTCGCTGCCAGTATGCCAGTTAAGTATGTGGATAATATCATAAGCAAAAAATTTAGCAACTCCCCAGTTCGGAATCAGAAGTTACTGTTGATGATGACTGCTCAGTTGTTTGTTGCACGTAGCACACAGTATACATGTTAGACAATACGTTGTTTCGGGTAGCAGAAAGGTAACATTAAAGATGTGTAAGACGATGGATGCCCGTGTAGCGAAAAACCATTATTTCCTATCAGCTGCTGAGTTGTAGCCCAACAATACGACAACACACTGTTTGTGAATTTTGTGTCGCAGAACAAAACTAAAGTATCCTGAACGTCAAAGTAAATAAAACAAACCCATGTTTTTAAGTTGCATCTGTGGTTGGAAAGTGCAAAATGGAGCAACTTAGTGGAAATGCGCGAGTTTGCTTTGAATAATACACTAAAAACCACGCGGTAGCAGTTGTCATATTATTTCCAATAATGCTTCTATACTGCTTGCTCATGCGCGGTAAATACTTGTTGTGGAGCCTGTTATGGAACCTGTTTGCATTCGTCTTTAGCTCACCTGGAGTCGACTGGCCACAGTACGGTAACAGTTTGTGCTTTTCGCCATGGTGTTCTGCTGGTTTAATACTGTTATCAACTTATAAAATAATTGGTAAACCGCTACAAAGGGTTTGGGTACCTCGCAGAATATGCTACGTTTTTCCCGCACTGCACGCGTTTCCGACTTCTTGTTTGGTGCTCCAATACCAGTGCCTGAGGTAAACTATACTCTCAGTTTCGTCATTTCTAACAAAGGATCACTCATAAATGCGGTTATTACGATTCAGCGGTGATAAAGTAGGGACGTTCAAAGCTGCTGTCACGATAGTAAATCACCGGCAGATTGCCTTGTGAAAAGGTGATCAAGTCAGCCTGCTTGCTAACGTTAGGAGACATACGACACTATATAGTAATCAGAAGGATTTCCATTAAGCACCCCTTGTTCAGTAGGCAAGCAACTGGAGTTTGAATGTTTGTGATCTGGTTGACAGTTTCAGATTAACAAGTCTAAGCTGTATGCATTTGAAAGCACCCTTGCTCTTTCCGATCCTGCTGGATATGGCCAACTTGCCGTTTAAACGAAATACCACCCCAAATTACAGTTGCCCATAGACCACACCTCGTTCAAATTGTGATAGATGTCCAAGCTGCAGTTTGGTATTTAATCTGCTTGCATTCGAACTTTGTAGTAAAACCTAGTAGTAGTAATTCTGAAGTAGAATTTCCTTAACCGAAAGAATAAAGTGACATATCAACCAAGGATGAGATTGTCTGTGGTTTTGACCAGGCTGAAAGAGATGGATTCAACGAGTGTTAGCTTATTTGATGCGCGCTCTGGTGCGCCCCTTATGGCTTAAACTAAAAAAAAACCAGTAAAATGCTTTGGTAGTTGAGTAGACCAAATTATCGATTCGAATAGTGAAGCCAGGTAACTTCATGTGTTTAGACTTTCTTCGGACCTCTTAGATGATTTGTTTCAAGCAGAGGTTCAAAAGGCTGAAAGAGGTGCCCTAGCCTCGCACCAATTTGAGCCCGATTGCTCAGCAACGTGCGCTCGATGGACTGAAAACGACCGTAAGTTATTGCAAGAATATAACATTCAACATGCAGAAATGCACAGCAATTATAGAGACCAAATGTTTCTGGAGTTTGGTAACTCTTTGCGTGAATAAGAATACTATGTCTTGCTGTTTGAATGAACTTACTATGGTTGCAGCGCATATAAACATTTGTCTTTAATAGTATTGGTCCAGAATATCAGAAATTACCCATATTGAGAAGCAGGAAAAGTACTCATGTGGATTGAGTTTGAGCAGAAAGCCTTGGTTATGAAAACTACGTCTTTAAGGCCAACTCAGATGGTACACTATTTCACGAGGCAGGTGTGACCGGTAACCGGATAGTGCGTGTTCGGCAAAAAATGTTAAATTACACAGATTGATTTGTTTTCATTCAGCTGATAGCTTTTCTACTAAACATTGACGATTTGTTATTAGTCTAAACAAAGTTACTTATCAATCTTCTATTGTAAATTCTCAGGTAAACTGAGCCAGCTTATGCATTTCTTGGAAAAGTCCTTTGGAATTTTACAAATCATCATTAAAGTCTTCGGTAACATCAGTGTACACAGAGCTACAATATATCATTCAACCTTTAATGAGCGTCAAATGGTAGTAACCAAACTAAAGTTCCTCCCTTTTATTTTTACTTGTCGCAAATGTCCTTGTAACACCTTGACTCCTAAAGCTAGCAGTAGTATTTTTCACGAAAGAATCCTTTAGCTGAATAAGTTGCTTTTGACTAGAGCAAAAATATGCAAAAGCGTAAGATAATTTATCGAGTTTACGTTGTTTGTTTCTTTCTATGTCATGCTTGGTGATAATGTCGGTCAAATTCGCAAGACAGCGCCTCTAATAGCCGGTTTCATAGCCTATATGGTACTGATTTTCAAATGCTCTAGTTTAATTTGTGTTGATGAACGCAGACAAACCACAAACACGTGACAGTCTCTCTCATCGAGTTACAATAGAAGGCCTGTTTTAACCCAAGCATCTTTTCATGATAATTGAGGCCTAATTTATTTGCTTTTGGATATCTTTTATCGTGAGTAATGAGCCCCACTTAGTGATGGCTAACACCATACGCTGTCTAGGTTTTCCTTCGCATTTTGCTAAGAATAACAAGAGCTGTCTGTCCTGTGATTTACAAGCGGTTGTGTGAAATGGGTGTCATTAAAATATTTCTAATTTAGCACAGGTCGAGCAAACTTGTTTCATACACTCATCAAATGTATTGGATTTTGATTCGGCAAGCAATCTGTGATCACTCACGTGGGAATGCTACTGGACGGTAACTGTTCTGCTTCTAACTTGACAGACTGTGCAATATGCAGCCGCCGTCCCGATAATATGCTGGACTGATTTACGTGTAAAGGAGATAACCTAATCTGGACACAGAACGGAATATTCTAAAAAAACATCGTTAAAGATAACGCAGTGCGAAATTTTTTGTGCAAGCACATTATAACAAGGTCCCAATGCAAAAAGATACACCTGAGGTTTAACAAACCTCGTATGTTATCTTCATAACCGACAGCGTTATTTCTAAAACATTTTCGACAATAAGTATGTGCTAAGAATACGAATGTCACTTTAGACTGGGAGCTTAGAATGATATGCGTAGTCGTTAGAGTGATATCGACCGAAAGATATTATCCGAAAATAGTACACCCCACTGAACTGGTGAAGCACCTTCTGTTTAAAACAGCATGGTATCTTCTCATGTTGTTTCCTGGAAAGATGTTGTACGTGATAAACCGCAGTACACATTGATTAAATATCCCTGTGCACTTGTCTTTAGTTGAATAAACCATCGTCAATCTTTTGTTTTTTTGCTGAATCAAAGTACGAGATAACAGGTTATGCCACTTTCTCCAGAAAAAAAATCAAAAGCCTCCTTAAATCGTCACCGTTAATCATGCTGAATGCCAAAACAAAACTCAATCCAACCAGCGCAACTTTCTGATGTGTACTATTAAGAGCACAACCAAAGTCCCTGAAAAGGTGGATGACAAAACGGACTCGTTTAGATTTGTTGTTCTTTTCCGAGTGCATCGATGTGTGCACACACCCGCGTGTGTTTTCGACGTTATGTTTGAGTTTTGGCTATGATTGCGGTAACAAATCTAAATAACATTATGGTGTTTCAGGCGCTTCGTTCTGATTTATGACAGTCCCTTTGTGAGAACCATGTGACAATTTGCTGTCGGTAAACTACTGACGCCCACCCACGCCAGTGCCAAAGTTCCGGGACTTACAAAGACCTTGCGGCGATAAGAATCTGCTGTCACATATATTCCTTAGCCCTTCCAACCACGTGACCGCTGCACTAAAAGAAAGTCGGTTGTTGCCTTTGTGACCTGCTTCAATTCCCTAAGCCCTATGAGCTAGTAGGCTACGAAAATGCTTGAAGTGATAGTTTATCAAGCGATGCTTTTCAACGCTCAACCGGGTGTTTTGAACAGCCCTCGATCATTGTTTTACACATCAGTTGGTTTCAGAAATGAGACATTACCAGGCAGCAATTTACTAGTGTTAACCGGAGAACTATCAAGATACCCTGTAAAGAAGTTCCAGTGAGCTTAGAAATCGGCTTGAAAATAAACAACCGCTGTTCCGTAAGAATCTAAACTACTCGTTAGCGGACAAGTCATTTTTTCTTATTTCCTACACAGTCCTAACAGAGTACAAAATGAGCAAAAATAAGCATCATGCTTCTGGACTTGAACTTAAAGTGCAATTACTAGGGTAAAATGGGATTAGTTACAAAAGTAGTTGTACTCGGACTTGGGTTTGGGCCACCTTAATTGTAACTTGAATTATAGTATCGCTTGTTGTAGCTCAAATAATTTGTTACGGGAGTTAAGCTACATTGGGATCCATCATAATCTTGATGTCAGTGTCCTTGGTTACGGTGCGCGGTTGAAAAGCTTTTGCAGAGTTACTGATTTTGCCAGATGTTTCGAAGACAAGCTTAGTTGGAAACTTATCGACAGGAAGTCTCCAAGAAAGTCGTTCTTTCTGAAAGCCGGGTATGCTTTCGTTTTTCTGAACTGACCTATCAAAAGGTGATAGTTTTTGGCTGCAGGAATTGCAACACCGTGATTAGCAACCCTGTGATGACTGGTATCAGAAGGATGGCGGAGTTAAGGGGTCCCCAGAAGAAACAATGAATTAAACTGGCGTTCTGTGGCTCAAAAAGACGAAGGTGGACAAACGGCTTTTTAACTTGCCACCAGTGAAATCTCATACACTAATAAACTGAGGATGCCACTGAGAGTGTGCGGTCGGACAGTAAACCGTTGACGAAATATTCCGCCACCGTTCCAGAAATCACATTACCTGAACATTTGTCGGTTTATCTGAAGTACTGGAGATCGAAGCGGAGCCCACTTACTGAATGAAGATGCACTACAGTAGTTAGGCTTATACTCGTCGATAATCCGATTAAGCCCAAGGTCGATCAGAAAAAGTTTCATCTGGAAAAGAAATTCATAATGTCGCAAGGACCAAAGAGGAAAAAACATACGAGGATTGGATACACACCGGATACACACCGTCGTTTAACACGACGGTAGCGGTGTAATGCTGAGCATCGGCCTCAAATTTGGGAGTCGCTCCAACTAACCACCGGAAATTACTGTACATGTCATTATCCGATGGACAGTTGGGCTGTCAAATCCCTCATCCATGTCCAAGAACAAACTAGGATTCATCTAGAACAAACAGCCAATAAATTGGAACTAGTGCTAATCACCTTAATCAGGTAAGTGGAGAATGAGGTCTTGCAACAGCCGAACAAACCAAGCAACCAGCATATGTTCCAGCTTAGTTCGATGCTAGCTGCCTGAGTTGCGCATTTGAGGAAGTGAGCCAATGCCTACCGGTAGTCGACTGGGTGATGATGGAATTTCTAATGACCTGACCTTTGGCATTCTGTCTGTCTAGCACATTTTATTGCCTCAACGGTAGGTACAAATCTTCTTATATCCCACTTTGTGTGCATGCTTTTCTGGTCACCAAAAACAGGAAGTTGCTGATGTGACCTCAATGCAAGTAGTGACGTGTGGAATCTAGAAAACCATCGAACTGCACGCAATTCGTAGGTGGTACTTGGGCACTGTAAACGTTGTGTCAGCTTCCAAATGGTTAGTCGCTTACGTTAGGCAAACTACAAAGGTAGATAGAGGGATTCAATTAGACCCAATTAGACTCTGATAGAGCCTACAAACGAGCGATTACAACTCCACATTTAGATCGCACAATTCACAAGTGCTTAAAATGCAGGCAGTTCTCATTGATGAATGTGGAAGGAATCCTCCAAGGCCGTAGCATACAGTTTGCACCCGATTCTGCAATTTTTACCTGTCCGGCTTGAAGAAGGTGGAACCGCATACCGCTCAACTTGTCTACACCAACTTTTGAAAGCTAGTAGAGAAGGGTTAATTACCAAAGTTTTGAAACGAAACGGTAATAAAATCGGCACAAGAGCGGAGTGAAGAAAACCCCGCCAACTACCGACCAGCGAGCCTTCTGTCTCTCTTGAGTAAAATGACGGAGAAATGCGTCCGACGTGAGCTGCGTAAATTTTGAAGACAAAAAAATATGACGCCAAGTGCAACGCAGATTTTGCACGAATTTTGCAATACCAGCCTGATTTTAGCCAGAATGAAGTGGATAAATGTGATCAGTGTTGGACATCTTGTTATGCCCTCTTTGTCAGTTTCTGGCAGAGTCGCTCACCGGCAGTTACTAGGCCTACTTTCTCCCTATGGAGCCTAAAGGAATGTTTGAGTGCATCACGGGTTTCCTTATTCATAGGATATTGAAGGTTGGGGTTTGAGACACCATCGCAAAACTTATGGATTTAGCTTACTTGGGTCCACAGGGATTGGTCCTCGGTGCAACCCCTTAAGAATGTCTGCAAATAGCCTTCCATTACACCTTGATGCCGAATGCCTTTTATCTCGATGGCTTCAAAATGTGGGCACGTTTGAGGTCCAAGGATCAAGCGGTCACTCAAGAACCTTTCAATCAACTCGCAGGACCGAGTGATTTGCTGACGATTACCAGTTAACTACTTTAAATGCTGCGTTTCAGCAGTCGGCAGAAATCAGCCGTTTGTAGCCTACCACACCAATAAATACATGGTGTGGGAGATGCACAGAGGAAATACATTTGTACCATTGCGCAATCTGACTTTTGGTCCCGATCACAATAAGACTAAGCAAGATTTTTTGAAGACTCTTCAGGAAAATTCAGGCGGAAGCTTTTATCATCCTTCATACTTTGAATACCGGCCGACTTTGGAGTGTGGCTGCAAACAGTTATGGTAAGTTTCATCAAGCAGCGAGTTAAACGTCTGAATTCGGCAGACGCCATAATGATCTGGCAGGGGATCTTGGTGAATGGTTTCTCACAGCCTTTGTGCCGGCGAACGGCAACATCACTAAAGAGTATGATCCCTAACATTCCAAGTAAAACCAAATTAATTTATCACACTGTCTAATAAATGTCTTTGACACACCGAAAAATGGCGGATTTAATGTGCTGCTTGACCTTTTTTTAGTCAAGGGGCACTTCGCGCACTAAGTTTACTGCAACGAGGTAAAATCAAACCTAATGCAACAGTCTGATTAGCAGTGAAATAGGATATGGTTTATGGGGAAATTTGGCCCCCTTACTTTGTAAACATAGCCTTATCGGCTGAATGCTCGCAAGACGTCCCAGGCCTGTAACTTTTAAGTGAAATCTCCCAGTAGGTGTTGAAAGCCTAGCAACAAACTGGGAAGACTGCTTGTAGGGAAGGAAGTCAATGCAACTTGTACTACGGCTTTTAAATAAGCTCCTGAGGGAACTCCGGAGTATAACAGATCATTGGCCTGTGAGGTGTCTGCGTACTTATACTTCAGGCTGTCACATTCTCTACACTTTACAACAGCCGAAATACTATTTCTTTGGGTTATACAGGAAGTTTTTAATTGATGCCGTGTTCTCTCCGGTGAATGTCTGCTTTTTACACTTTATTCGGGTCAATCAGGATGAACTAGGATCTATAATATAACCAGTAACAACAATAAAGACATGCGGTGATAGCAATAACGAAAATTAGACTCACGAATCAACCAGAGTATTCATATTGTGCCACATGACTTGATTCGTTGCGAAGAACTATGTGTTTTCTCGGCCATAATGACTTGCCATTTCAAATGCCTCTTACCTACAATTCAAAAAGTGCTCCATAATATGATATAAATTCATGGCAAATGCCAGACAGCAGAAGGTAATGGCCTTTCAGGTGGCACTTTCTTAAGACAAAACTGGAGGGAGCCCATAGTAAAACGGGCAGTGAAAAGCTTCGCAGTGTTGGCAACGTACATTCATTTGCTAATAAGATACTTAGGTGAATCGTTTGTGATGTTCTTTCATTGAATGCATTGCGCCAACTCTGCCTTTTGTCTCAGTTGGTACAGTGTTCGAGATAAGGTTGATGGAAACTCTTTAAAAGACTACTACCTATTTTACCCTTATTTGGGCTCTTCAGGTAAGGGTAGTCTACGAGTTTCTGTCAACCTTATGTTCTACTATGACATCGCGAATATTGTAACAACTGAGAGGTGAGGCAGCTTTGGTCGAAGTGTATTATAGACAACAGATTCATCTGGGATTCAGTTGGGTCTTCCTTCGAAATCAAAATAGTTTGCACATCAATGTACTTGGCTAATTCCGTACAAGTTTGTGTTCAGTTAGACTTCGGGGATGACGGAAACTTGAGCCCACCTACTGAGCCAAGAAGGAAGCAAACAGTAGTGGGCTATTGAAATATAAGTAGTATCATGTTATGAAAATAGGTTTCACAATTTTATTGTGTTATCGCCGTAAACCCGTTCTAGCTTGTGCTGGTTCAAATACTTTATGTGCACATATACAGTGGCCAACCGCGTGATGTTTCCTTCACTAATAATAGGTGTTAACCGATTCAACCACACCAGTTTATGCACACAAATCAGTCCTAGGCGAGACAGACCCCGTCCTTCAATACGGTACTCCAAGAAGACCAAACAAATCGTTAGATATTTCGTCACAGGCTACTGGCTGCTATAACGAATTTTAACGAAGAGTCAACTTAGTGCCGAGTTAGTACGGTGAACTTGTTAGATGCACTTTCTCCCCTGTGAGGTGTCACGGAGCGGATATATTCACAATAGGACTGTAACAAACGACAGTATCTGTTGATGTTCTAGCTGACGTGTGTAAAACGGTGGCCACCTGAAAAGGTTGTCCATGGCGACCTTCGTAAAAATGTGGTCTTCATTAACTGTCTGTTATGTTCAAAGTGTTGTAAAGGAAGGCAAAAATATTA
>SJOL01006490.1:478439-502405 GCA_004794785.1 Opisthorchis felineus
AAGAAGACCAAACAAATCGTTAGACATTTCGTCACAGGCTACTGTCTGCTATAACGAATTTTAACGAAGAGTCAACTTAGTGCCGAGTTAGTACGGTGAACTTGTTAGATGCATTTTCTCCCCTGTGAGGTGTCACGGAGCGGATATATTCACAATAGGACTGTAACAAACGACAGTATCTGTTGATGTTCTAGCTGACGTGTGTAAAACGGTGGCCACCTGAAAAGGTTGTCCATGGCGACCTTCGTAAAAATGTGGTCTTCATTAACTGTCTGTTATGTTCAAAGTGTTGTAAAGGAAGGCAAAAATATTACTGTAGTAACGGTATTTTCCTCAGCTTAGTTCTCGGTCTGAGCCTCTCAAGCTAGAGTTCACGTCAAAACAACCACAACAGGCGCACAAGGTATACTAACGCCCAAAACGAAGTCAAGAACACTTGTACCGCGCTTCATATATATAGCGTAAGCGGCGACAACTTTCTGGAAATTCTGACGCCTTCTGGATGCGCCATTGGCAACCGGCATTCGGCCAATACTGGGTCATGATTGGCCGCTGGGTCCAGATTTTCGACCAATCAGATCTCGGCTTGATGGCGGACCGGCAAGCGTCCCGAAATTTGGGCAAATCTTGCGCGAAATAGGCTTCTCGGCCGTAGCAGTACTCAACTGCTAGCTGCAAAGTGGGATCCGTGTGGAATTTCGCCTAACATTTATCGAACAACCTTTAATGTATCAGTCCATTAGCAAGTATGGAGTAAGGAAATCATTACTGTACCGTACAGTCAATATATAGTGTTTTAGCCCAACATAGACCATCCTCAAATTGAGGTCGTTTGTATCTTTCCAGTTCGGGAGGACTAGTATATTCGCAAATCGAAACGTATTTATATTCAATCGGTCGGGGATGGTCCGAATTGGAATGTGGCCAAATGAAGGGAATAAACTAAGTCATACTTAGGAAACAATAAATGAATAGTATGGTCACCAAAGAATGCAACTCAATATCGGATATGTATCGAAAACATCACGTTCCTCCAGTGGACCCTCCCAAGAAAGAAACTCTTATTAGAAGGTTTACAGGAGAGAGTTTTTTCACGACTCTTATGTGAAGCATTTTTGGCGAAGGAAAATAAGCTGCAATAGGAGATGCAATACAGCAATCTGAACTTATGAAACATCTGGACGGCATTTTTCCACGTTTTTTCCATTCAGATTTTTCTAGACACCGTTTTAATAAATAAGGGACTACAAAAGATATTTCTGCGAAAGCAGTTTCATAAAAAACAAGCGATGCATTTCCGTGATAACCAGGGTAAGTGGCAACAGTGAAAACGCTGATCGCTGAAGTTCTACCTCAAAGGAATTAATAATTAAGCTTGTTGTAGCGTTTAAATTTGCTGGGTTTATCTCTAGAACAACTAATTAGGAGCGCCAAAATCTGCGCTAAAAATGTTTTTCACGACGAGATGGGCTTCTTGAGAGACTAGCTTCTCAGTGGGTGTTCGCTTGGAGAATAATTTGGTGCACTCCATCTATATGCTGCAGACGTTATGATTTAGCTGACCAATGTACGGCAAGACGTGGTTATATACAGTCACTGAAAATTATGTGATAAAGGTTATGCACTTGTATTCTGTTGTACTGACCCATCTTGATTTCTTGGGATTTTTCATTTTTTTATCCTAGCTGGTAAGTGGTTCTCAAAATGTATATGATGACAAAACATTAAAGTTCACAGTCAGCAGATTACTACATGCACTATCATCGAAATAGATTTAAAAGCTGTCTCATAAGGTAGAGCAATCTCCCCTTTTACCACTAGTTGGCTAGCCTTTAAAAAAGTCGGTCTCCTCAGACTTTGAGTCAGTTTGCCGTATATATGGTCTATATATATATATATATGGTCTATATATATATATATATGCTATATTGCTGCCTAGCTAGAGGGTGCCCTCTCCATAAGTTTTACCACGAAATTTTCCGTTGTGTTTCTTTGCAGTTTTCCAGCACTGAGAATCCAGGCCCCAACTTCATAGCGACTACATTGTTTTGTTCCTTTAGGAGAGGTTCTGTCCTGGTAAAAAATTGGTTACTCTTGTTATCTTTGACAGAACAAATAAAGCCATGCCTTCCAGACATCCTAAAATGCAAGCCAGTGCGTCAAAAACTTTCAACTGCCAGTCTGGTGGCACATCTAGACAAGTGGCTGCTTCAAATTCAAAGCCTGGAGATTGCATTACAAAAATTAACTGTTGTGGTCACCTTCCAGCATAAAGCTAGAAATCTTTCTTACAGTACAGTCGATATTCTTGATCAGAATGATGTTTATTGTAAACAGATGTTCTAATTTTAACTACCTTTTGATTTTCTTTTATTCCTAATTTATTGCAACATTTTCCGAATGTTCTTGGTGCATTATGTAAGCAATCGGACAATCTGTACGCCATCATGCAAGAGAAATTCTCCCTGATAATGTTTTCTTACTAGGTCAGTAAAGCTCTTGCCACAGGCTGTTTTGGAAGTATCTTAACACACAATAGTAGCTAATATGCCGTTGGAATCTATTTTTGATATTCACTGGATGATTATGATTTTGTGGATTTTGTTACTAGTTAAAAATGAAATGGAATTAATTACCTACTTGAAGGGGCAACTGATGTGGCGTGTTGCGTAAAAACTGAGTTTTTTAAAATAAAGTATATATATACAGTAGACCTTCTGAATGAAGAATGAATGAATAAATGAATATTTTAACGTTCTTAGTTGGGGGATATTATCTATTAAAGAAATGGGCCTTTTAAAATCAGTGCAATAAAACACTGTAGCTAGTAAATTTGGTTAATATATTTGTAATATGAAAAACAGCCCTTTACAGAAACTACGCCTTGAATATCCTTACCCTGCTTTGGACCTTCCGTCTATTGAGGAACAAATCTAGTACCGAGGCAGCTAACTGTGCTAGGTCCACACAACTGTACTGAGTTTTTGCCGGTCATGATGATGATGACCTTCATGGTGTGGCAACCATAAGTGACATTTCAGTTCAGGTCTGTGTGTAACAAAATTCCTCGTAGAATGCAGTCATGGTTTTCAAATTTTATCTGTCCACCTTATGGTTGGCCTTACGAAGTCAATTTCAGCAATAAATCCCTCCCATAAAAGAACAGCTCACCGACGAGTGGTCCTTTAAGGGGAATACTACATGTTTACTAGCGTGTAAATATGTAGTTAAACGTTTACAAGAATACCTAGTTGGATTTTCTTACGCACAACTCCAAAAATATGCCTTATTACATAGTCAGTGCCAGTGTTAACAGGCACTTTTGCTTACTACAGTGTACCTGTGGATCTGGTTTCTTACGTGTGCGAAAGCAAACCGGATTAGTCTAGGCCTGTTGGTTGGTAACACACTTGTGCTGTTGTCCAGACGCACTCATTTGCCAATAAGCGTTTTAGTGTGCAGAACCATGCTCCGCGTGCTTAGCTCTAATTTGTTTATAGCTTATAATGGGTCTTGATTCCACTTCCGTGAATACACAACGTCCCAGTATGCTGAAAACCATTCAACAACACCTGACCCAATTAGTGGTGCGCTGACAAAATTCTACTAGCCTAATGGTAGCAAACGACGTTTGCACCTTTTTATCGCAATGGATTATTCAAGAAGAAGGCGACATATAGTCATGCCATCACTTGGAATGGTGCTATCCTCTGGTCCGTCTTGGAAAAGCTTACGTTAGGGGGACTATACTATGTTACTGAGACCCAAACAAAAGTACGGCCGATGCCCGTACCTCAATAACAAAAAATATAGATGGTGCCGGCGCTCATCGTTGCGTCATCGTGTTGGAGCTGGCTGATGGCTTGCAAGATGCTTTCACATTTTTGACAATCTATTTTGTTTCGCAAATCTACATCGGTCCCAAGCGATTGCACGCAATATTACGTTAGCTCCGGGAAGAGTGTTTTGAGTTTGTGCATCCATGTGTAGGCATTCAATGGTTTGATCGCTGATGACCGATGGATCCATTAGGATAGCTGACTAAGTCCAAAAATACTAAAAAATCCTAAAAGATGTGTTTATATATGCTTCTACAGCTCTTGGCACAATTTTCTGCAACACCTTATATGGTGCATGAAGCCTCCTGGAAATGAAACCTTCCCAGAAGTGCTAATAGTTCATTCTCCCAGGTGGTTGCTTCAAGGAAGTTCGAATTCATAAATATACTTTTGTGGTGCTCATATCTCAAAATTAAATAGCAACCCACATTGGTGTAGAAATAAATACTTTCCGATGTGACATCGTTATGTACACATATATCTTGCGATAGTGGTAAATATAAGGGAACTTAGCTTATATGTAGGAAACGATTGGCCTATTTGTCACCGTACGATCAAATTAGGGGTGGATTACGTGCAAGACCAGAAGATATTGTACTTACCAAAATACACAGCCCTAATCTGAAGAATATACCCACTCCGGTCGTAAAGTATCTCTTCAAATTACCAGTAGGTGAAAGAGGAAATTGCCTAGGTTTGAAAAACAGACCAATGATCCGGCAGAAGAACGGAGATGGTGAATTTTCAAAAAATATTGAAAACCCTCAGATTCAAAGTGTAAAATGGTTTGCGGAGAGACTTTCTGATTGCAGTTCCATTGTTATTCTTGTGTGGTTACATACATTTCCTTAGAAAGGGCACATTCGCAAATATCGAAAATGTTACGTCAAATGTACGGTCGAGCCTAAAAATGCGTCTCAAGTAAAATAAGTTGATATCACGCTAGTGGCGACTGTATTAGAGTAAAACAGATATAAATCGAGCAACACAGAACTAAAAAAATAGATGAACAAACGAGAGATTCAGCTGGGTTCCAGGTGAGCCTCTCGAAAAACCAAATTTGTTTGCAACTGAGTGCATTTCGCTAAAATAGACGAAGGTTTCTGTCTAGAGTTATCGAGAAGTATCGCAAACCTAGCGTATCCTGCGGCTTACTTTCAACCAACTCGCCAGAAGTGATACAGTAGGTTTGTCAGCCAAAGCTATAAATTGTCCTCCATTATTAAACTCTTTTTATACCCGGCTCTCAAATGGACTTTCAACGCCGTCTAGAGGATGTTTACTGAGAAAACTACGATTGTGGTAGCTACTCCGGTGAAGGACCCATTGCCTGTACCCATCAAAGCTAACGTTATGAATCAAGCTGACTGTACCGCACCTAGGGACTCGTATTTCTGAACTTATCGTTAAGTGGCACCAGATATGAGGCACTGTAGCTACAGCAATGCGAAAACGGAATGCATGATAAATAGTCTCTACCCTGTTATTCCCTTGACATTTCTGAAGTTTTCTTCACGCAAGAAAGGTTGTATCCATAAAATCACCGGGTCTGTCCACCTCCTAGACAGACAAAAGTAGTCAGATAGTAACTTTACTCTGGCTTGGTAATCAGCCACCACAATTCCATTTGCTTCTCCTAATCGACCTAACCTACATGTTGTCTTTTATTACTCACTAAGTAGCTTAGTTATAAACTGTTCTGTCCTCTCCCATTCCATAGTGTGCCCAACGTTGTTTGTACGAATTTTCCAACTTTGTATCACCTTATTGATATATTTTCCACTCTAATGTACACGCCACTCATCTGACATCATGTGATTTTTCCTTTGGACGAAGACGGCCCCGCATTTTGTGCTTCCTAAACTATAAATTCCCGCGAACATGCCATTTCTGATAAAAATATACACTCTTTTACAGAAGTAGTGTTCGAGCTGTGGTCTGAATTTTGCTGCTGAAGACATCATGCATTATGATGTCTTTAGAATGAGTTCTTCACTAAGGAAACACGTATGTGTTAAGTTCAGTCTGGTTTAGGTAGAGGAGATAAAAGTATATCCAGTTGCTGCACATATTGCCTTTCTAATATAAATCCCATGACTTTGCTAAAGAAACGTTTCGTCTGCAACCAACTAACGGCTTGGTCTCTCCAGTGGTTGTCAAATTAGATTTGACACTTAATATTCCAAAGATTTACTGGGATCAGGTGATGGCAAGCCGAGGCACACAATCAACAGGAGCTACATAATATGTACTTTTTAAAAGAACTGCACTTCATTATAATCAGTAAACTGGGCGGCTCAACTCGAGTAACACTCTCATTTAGCATCTTATTGGTTGACGAGCATAAAAGCAGTGAGGATTTGTGAATGAAGACAAAAACTTTTGTTAGCTACAAATTAGAAAGGGACTCATCATTTTACTTCATCAAACGGAGCCAAATTGAGTTTTTTAGATACAGATGATTTTGCGATGAGTTTACCTGATATACAGACAGTGGTTAAACCACAAAGAGATGAAACAGCTGCCTAATGTGGAGGCGAAAGCCCAAGAAAGCGGTTTCATGTAGGATTCTGCTCAGTTTGTATAATATTTACCAAAACGCAAAAGAGTCGTTCAACGTTGAGGTGTTTTAGAAGAACATTATACTTTTCTGCGCAAACTTGTCTCAAGTCATCAAATGGTTTTCATACCTCATTAGGAGTAGCGGAAACTTCTAGGTGAATAGAATATGACGCAGCAGAAAGAAATGCTGTTTAAAGGTCTGGATAGTGTTGGTGCTGTCCGCCTTCCACGCCTGGTCTTATGTCCCCCTCCCTGTGCTTGGCTGGTGACGGTGAATCGATGTCAATGGAGTTTATGGTTTATGGTTCCCATCAAGGTTGTCGGGCTGAGTGTAAGAGGTGTGGGCACTCTGAATTTGTAGTAGATCCACGTATGTCCCTTGGACCATCCCAATGTCCCATACTTCTTGTTTTCTATTATAAGGCTTCATTCAAATAAATTGATGCTGTCGTACGCTACTGAAGCACCAGTGTTCTCTTATGGTGCTGCTGTCAATGGTAATGGTGAGGGTGACAAGCAGGAGGAGGAGGGGAAAGCGAATGTCATCATACCCTACTGGAGGATCTGTAACTTAAGGTCGCAGCCACTGAGTTTACTAAAGCACGTCTGTCGATTGGGTTAATGGACTGTTCCGGCCCCAAATGCTGTGCCTATTTTCTTCGCTACGCTTTACCTTACAAGGTTACATCGCGGCCAGATATCCATCCATATGGTGAAAAGCTAAACCCACTTACATTTATGGTTGAGCCAAGGCACCATATCCTTCGATTCTCTGCACAAGTGTTTGAAGTTCAGCTTCCTCGAGCCGATGGGCACTAGTTACATATCTGCCATAAATGGTGAATCGCACTTCGCTCACTTGGTGCTACGAAAAGACAACATATTGGCATGAAAAATACGTTCAGCTGTGGCACCCTTTCGCTGCCTAACTGCCATGCCACCAGAAGGAAGCACGAGGGTGGGATACTGCCAGGTTGCCCAAGCCTAGACAGGGGAACTCGAGAGGTAGAGGTCTGGTTCAAATTATGGGCCATCTGGTCAGTAAATTCGCACTCTGACTACTGAGCCTTCTAGCATGCGGAACCGAAGAGCAGAAGTTTGGGGAGACTTTTTTTTGACTGTACCACTCACTCACCTGGATATCCGAACTCATCTCGGTGAATATGACCATTACGCTGGATAATGCGAATAGCTACGCTGCCTTCTCTAACCACGGGAAA
The DNA here is from genome assembly GCA_004794785.1 of Opisthorchis felineus. Taxonomy (NCBI): domain Eukaryota; kingdom Metazoa; phylum Platyhelminthes; class Trematoda; order Opisthorchiida; family Opisthorchiidae; genus Opisthorchis; species Opisthorchis felineus. The sequence goes on from SJOL01006490.1 coordinate 486,061, forward strand.
CTTTCAAATGAACTATTGCTGTTTTGGCACGACAATAGCGCACGTATGGTCATGAGATGGAACGATCACTAGGAGCGTGCGTTGGGACGGCTTTAGTGCGTCCCAGGTTCCTATGTGTCCTACGGGTCCTGTGTAAATACTTAATTGCTGTTTCGCGAACAGTGTACACAATTGTTGGGAAAAGCAGCTTTTGTCGCCAAATGTCAAGTCACTTCCGGTAGAGTTGGATTATCATTATTCCGCCAAAAGAGAGACGCAAACCACGAAAAATGTAGGAAATTTTCTTTTGAGCTTTACAAGCTGATTTATCCACGGAAATGGTCTTAAATTATAGGCTAAGAGATTGACCAAAATCATGGTTCTGAAAACTTTCAGACGTAGTGCAACGATTCGGATAGTAGAAATCTATGTCTGTCGTCAACCCACCCCGGAGTTTTCAGCAACCCTTCATCTTAAACCAAGCAGATGGTAAACTGAGGGTGCGTAAAAATGGGGTGAGTTGTTTTAATTCAAGCGCTGTTTGGAACGGTACTGCGAACGACATATGAAAATGCCTGGCACAAAACGGTAGGACGATAACTCTTTCAGCGTAAACTCCTATCCACAAAATAATTCAAACAGCTGTGTTATTTTCAATAAGAGCCTTATAATTTATCAGGGGTCTGAAGAAGATTCTTTGGTCAATTGTTTTCTATGTGGTCGCTCTGCCTTGAGGTTCCCCTCAGTCCTCGGACAGTGTACGTGAACTATGCTTCAAACTGGATAAAATATCAAAACCTAATGGTGCAACCTCAGAAAAGAAAAGGAACCATCCAAGAAAATGACTGTTTTTGGACTTAAAAGAGAAGATCAATTGTTAGTTTGTCTAAACAAAAGAATAGTTTGGTCATTTTTTTACATACCACCATTGGTGAGGGCACCTGAACATTGTGACGGTTATTCACTTTGCTTAACCATGTGGTGTTTAATAAACAAGATTGTTGCACGTTTCGAATGGACCCAACCTCAGTATAAGCCCCAAAGTAAGAAGCACTCCTAAGACAAAGCAGTTCATGTTTACTCTGAACCATCAGGTGAGTAAAGATGAAGGAAACTGTCACTTTGAATAGTGAAGTGATTCCGTCAGCAGTCATAGCTTTGGGCATATGGGGTGCTCACACAGAGTGAATTTACCGCCCTAGAAATTGGGTTTATCTTCTGATTTAGAAAATAACCCGACAGATAAGCATGCTATCAGCCAGACTTTCATCCCAAATATACCATCTAAAGTCCATCTAAAGTCCATCTAAATTTCAGATTTTTCATAATTTTCCCGCAAACTACTGCACCCAAATTGAAGGATTAACTTAATTTACAATGATCCTAGTCAGCAGTGGCTTTCTGCAACTCTTTGCGTCTGATGTTTTGTCATTTTACTGGATGGTTCGAACGTCCAGCAGATTTCTAAGCAGGAACCTGGTTAAACATGAAAACCATTTGGTGGAGGATTTCTGAATGGTGGAAGACGTCAGAAAGATACATAATTGACGTCATTATTTGGCGAGGGGGTGGCAAAACTGCCTACTAAGTCGTACAACTGTCAGTTAAGAGGACTTGATGTAACCTGATCACTGTTCGAGAACAAGTGTTTAGCAATCTCCTCTTTGGAAACCTATACCTGTTTTGGACATTCCATCCCACAGACAGCCGGAAATAAATCAAGAAAGTTCAAAAGTGTCACCTTCAAGATAAATGAGGAACTCCGTACCACTTAAGCCTCCAGTAAGCCTTAAGTGTCGCTATCTGCCAGGATGCATTCATTTCATTTACTTCAGAGTTCCATCATTAAAGGTACATCTTCCGAGCACTCTACGCTCATTTTGAGTCTGCCACATTTTGTCCCAGAGTCTTGGCTGCACCAAAATGTGGTCAACCATCTAGTAATTTCTAGTTCGTAAAATCACAAACACGAGTTTGCTAGATACTTCCAATAAATAAAACGCCTAGACTAAGTTCTAATTATATCGGGTAGATTTCACTATCTTGTATTCCATTCTAGCGAGATTGCGATGCTTATACTTTATGAATGTATTTGCTTTCTATCGGAAAGCTGACTAAGCTTTCTTGGGGGACTCAAATTCTGGTACCTTCTTGGCAAGGGTTTTGGCGCTAACACGCAACCACAAGCTAGATGCACTTGAACATCTTTGCTAAACAGATGGCCTCTTTTGCTCCTCAATGATGTATGTAGGGGCTAGGTATTTTAAAGGACTGTCCAACAGTCATTCTGGACCTTGCGATCAATGTAATGCTTACCAACGCCTCCTGCTCTGCCCTAATAAGACGAACTTCAAATGGAGAGGATAATAGCCATCCTAAATCAGGAGCATGTACCAAATAAGATGCATACGCATACCATTCTGCCAAACATTTTAAAACAGAAATTATTCAGTGGGTTTAAAAAGTCCAGGCACCAATTTTGTAACCGATTTCCCCAGTAAAATAGCTCCACCAGCTGTTGTTCCGCAAAATGTCACTGATACGGTGTGCAAATATACTATATCACATGCCATAGTGTGTTCAAAATTTGGGGTGAAAATTACAAGCTCCACTCCTTCATTTCCATACCGTTCACTGACCATTATTTTGCTGACTCTGCTGAAACTATCCAGTGTTTGTTGTTTACTTTTCTACTACACCTCCCAAACAAGGCCATGTCACGTAATTCTCTCTGAGAAATCCAAAGTAGTCGTAAACCATCAAAAACACCAAATTATAGTTGGTACGGAGGAGTTTCTAAATCCACTGAACCTATCCAAACCTCACAACATGTGTACAGCATTTGCCTGGCACTGTATTTTCATCGTAACTTTGGTTACACTTAGGACCCATTATGTGTTGGATTTTGGTAAGAGCAAACATGAATGAGCAAATAGCCAGCTGATGCAGAGTTTCATTCAGTCCACTTTTGGTCACTCCACTTGTCTTCGCAAAAGTGACAATGCCCGTATTATACTGTTACACCGTTTTCATTGCTGGTTGAGAGAGGAGGACACTCCAGTGGCGGTTATAGTCAGATATATTCTTGTCTAAGCCGGCTATTTCATCGTGGTGACAACAGATCATGTTACCAATAAAACAAATTAGGTTAATTAAACGCTCAAGCTCTTAGGGAAAATTGGGGAAAAGTGACAACTCCATAACCTTCCGAAAAAGACGGTTTGCTGGAACGAAAAAACTCGCCTTATCCTAGCGTTTCTCTTCGAGTATGGCCATTTTGTTACTTTTGCATTATACCGGAAAATCTTGCTTGAAACTGATAATTTTTACCCATGAATTAGCTGGGATGTAAACAACGTTTACCGAGTTACGCTGACTTTACACCCGCGTCTTACTAGGATTTCGGGAGCCGCGTGACATATGATTACGGTGAGCCCTCCCTCAGAGGAGATTTTCGAGACGTTCAACCAAAATGTGGACTTTCTAGAACGATTACAAACCTCTAGTGCGGAATCCAATACACTAACAAAAACCGAAATCCTACAAAAAGCAGTTTATTCCGAGTGGTACACTTGCGCAAGAATAGCGTTTGGAAAGAGGTAGATATCATTCCGGGCAAGAGGCCACCAAGTGCAATAGAGGCTTTTATGGAGTCCTCACAATCAAGTTAATAATCTTAGTATAAAGCCTCATTTGGATACGTTAAAATATCGCCAAACCTCTTTGACTAGGTTTTTCCATAGCTGTTTCAAAGGCAGGAAAGCCCCTCAGACTGACTCGACCTTTGAGGCCAACATTATAAGGAAAATTTAGAAACTCCAGACCCTTAGAAATTGAGTTGAGTTTACGTTACGCTCCATACAATTTTGGCGTCAGTGAGCAACATACAGCTGATTCTTCTAAACCATTATGGATTCACATACTGAAAATCCCGTAGTTGTGTTACTGTGCAAAGAAACAAGTCTTTTACAAGAGTAATCAGCGAAAAAATCATTCTAATCCCTCCGAATACACTGTGTTTGAGGAGCAGTGCGTTCGGATACGCATTTGCACCAGGTTTCTAAAGTTTAAAAAGTCATAAAAACCTGCACAAGCAAATTTTAACGAACCATTTGGCATATTTTACACTAGGTTTCTCCAACTCCTGTTAGATTGTTGTCATTATTCAAGAAGATTCCTTGGTTAACTAATGAGGCGACCTATCTGTTTTCAAAAACTACTACAGCAGATCTTTTGCAAATACTACTTTGACTTGCACAATAAATTGGTTTTAATGAAAAACTCAGCTGAATCCAGTTGGATCTATCAGCAACTTTATGTGAGCCGTTTTACGCCTAAAACGTTTTTTTCATATATCGTTAGCTAAGCTTATTAGTCAATCCTTATCACCATTTGCATTGAAGTTTTTAAGAATGGATCCTATGTTATAATCTGCAATGAGCACCACGTTAAACTTACAAAACTTTCAGTACTGCCTTATAAATGACTCCATAAATGCATTCTGCCTTCGCATTTGCCTCCCATGTACGATAAGATGGTTGTGTGTTCACATCTTCAATATAATCATTTACAGCACAAACTTTAGTCATCTCTCCAAGATATATGAACGCGCCGCCAAGCGGTCCAGACATTTTTCTGAATATTTTCTCCTGATGACTCCGGTAGCCGAACCATCAAACTTAATTTTCAAAATTTAAGTTGGTCGCTTTTGCGTTTAGTAATATTCTCCTAGTAAATTTGTACAAATGGTGCTATTCGGAAAGCATTTAACCTTGCTGAATATCCGGGTATGCTCCTCTACAATTAAAAAACAGTGAGTGCCCTCAAAATTGCATCCGTTTGGTGGATTCATTCTCTTGAAGAAGATTACGCATGGTGTCCAAAATTCCGAAAGTACAGCTTGATACGCACTGCTGTCATATTTCAACTTTATTTAATCAAGTCCTTATTTTTCTGTGCAATGGGCGAGTGGGAGCAGTATGGTATGCCCAAAGTGACCATATTGTGCTTTTCTAATTAAGCAGAAAATAAATCGGGAACTATTTTAGTGAAAGAAACCACTGACTGCGTTGCTGGAAACTCTTCAGTAGCGGGGCTCCAGCTGATTCTTTCGTAAAAACTAAATTGGTGTCCAGATGAGTGCATTTTCTGAATCAGGAACTAGTTTATCAACTCCTATTTGTCAGCAGTATGAGGTGCATCGAATTCCACCAGTGTGATACCGAGTTTTATTGTTTTATATAAAAACAACTGTTTACTTTTCAGTAGCCACCCAAGTAGTTCGCCCAATACTTCTTGCTTTACTCATTCTATCTGGTAGCTGAAGCGATTTGGCATTTCTCAGTGACAGCTATTCACACTACTGATCAGCCGCTCGTGGCCAAACGGTTAAGTGTTTAACCACTGGTCGGAATGTCGCTGATTCGATACTCATCCACCCTGCTGGTGATTCCTAACAGGAATAAAACAGCAATGCAGCATAGATTGACTTTATTGACAGGGCGAAATATATATTGAAAATTACAAAAGTTCCTTACATCACCATCAAGTTTTAGTGGTGTTCGCTAAATGAAATCGGCAAGTAAAATTACATTTTAACTCAAAGCCTATTTCCACAAGTTACCTGAGAGCAACAACACTGTATAAAGAGCAGATTCTGTCAGGAGAACGAACCTTCATAATGACATCACAGCTTTAATTTGCGTAACCACGATCATATCGAATAATGATCATGTGCTTGCAAAAAACTGGAGGGTTACTGAAGTTGACAGTTTTCACTGCTTATTTTCTGGGGACTGCTCCACTACTTCCGTAAATATGGGGATGTTGATGTACTACGGAGAATAACTTACTGCCCTCGCATTTTGACGTTACCAAACAGTATGCTTTTTTCGTAGATACTTTCATGTGGTATAGAGACTAATCACCGTACGTCAGATTGCTTATTTTCGCCAGTCCTGGCCAGATCGATGTGATAGTTCAGTAACGATAGCAGTTCACTGAAGCGGAAAAAATGAAACCCTGATAACCGCTTTATCGGTTTGTTTCGATTATCAAACATTTCATCTGCGTAAACTGACGATGTCAGGTGGATCTATGGAAATGGATTGGCGCGCTTAGTGATAAAACCGACATTCTCCACATTAGCGGAAGCTTGTCTGTCATCCCACTAATGAGTCTGTTTCCCGCTACACTGAGACAACCGGAGTACAACAGGCTGGGTTACCGCGCACTCTAAGCTCTCATCTGCCTAATGAACAAGGTGAGTTAATTTAATCCCAGTTAATTCAACTCCAAAGTTTTGAAAGGCTTTTGTTCTTCTTGACTGAGATCTCACCTTTGATGCACAGTTACCTCATTCTGAGAAGCTAGAAAGCACTTTGTAGTCGTCGTTCAATGACCATTTAGAATCGTCAAAATTGCACACCGACCAAATTCCTATGAAAATGTGAACACGAATTAGGGTCGAGTGATATACTTACCAGAGAAAATCCAAATGCAACTACAGAATATTTCCGTCAACACGATTGTGATTAACCTGCTTATATACAAAAAGCATTTAATCCAAGACACCTTAACTCCAGGGGGTTAATCAACATTGTTCTGCGGCTTGTCTAAGTGCAGGTAAAGCACATTGCTAATCAACCACCTGTGGTCTAACTGTGTAGTGTTCCACTGCGGACGGGGAAGTAGATAGTTCGATCCAGGCCTTCGGGCAGTTGCCCGGCCGCGTACTGCTGCTGATTTTCGGCACAGCTTGACGGTCTGATTTCAGGAAGAAATTTCAAAGACAATTTCAAAAAGACCTGACTAGTGCTAGAATTTTTCAACGGTCTGTCTGACAACCGTAACAAGCATATTTTTGTTCAACCAAATGAATATAACAGATGCAAACCTTTCCATTTTTTCTTATCAAATTATCACTCGTATGAGGAATTTACTGTGCTTTCGCAACATTTGTCTAGAGATCTCGATAACTCAGACACAGCTGGCTAAGAAGCTGGGGATTTGAAATCTCTCCGTAGATTCACTCGACACCTTTAAGGTGTGGTACTAAAAGCCGCATTACAGTGTAGTCCTGAGATAGTGGACATGTAATTTCAGTCAAGGAAAAACTCTCAAATGCACCATACATCCATACGAGTGTTTCTATGGAAGAATTGATTTGTACGTACGGAGTGATACATTTTGTGTACCCCAGTTGTATCCGGATTTCCCAGTGCCTGCACGCCTCTTCGTGGTCGGGCCGGGTGTTTTCGTCTTTCCTTGTGATATTTAAAGTGACATGAAATGGTCTTTTCGTTAAAAAGTCTAAAGGAGGAGTTCATTTCACAATCCTTTGGAGATGTAGGAGGTTTCGCTGAACTGAAGCTCAAAAGATGGTGCCCGAAGCGGTAACCGAATTGAAAGAGCACCGGTTGAATACCTTAGTGAGTCGGTAAATCTTGATTTCCAACTGCCCCAGAATGACAACTGAAACACACCAGATCGTCCATTTAGATGCAGTTTGACTTGCTTATTCTCGAAAATGTGGTCAAGTGTACACTAGACACCACTTAAAAATTCGGACATTGGCGTTCAATATCACAAATGATAGTATCTGAAGCCACTACACCGTACCGCGGATTAGACCTTTTAGTTAGATTCTTCGGTGGTCATAGAGCTAGAGCCTCACTCACATACAACTACAACAGTATGTCAAATGAAGACTGGCACTCTCCCTTTTCTCGCGCATTCAGACAACTAGCATTTCAACTTCCGAATCTTTCGGCAATGTAGATGACATCATCAGTGCGCGGTGATGGTAGTGCGCGCTTATGACATCACCTTGATGGCCGACAAACCGTCTGCAATGCAACTGCCAAGCTCCGAGAACACATCGACGTCCAGCTGACCAACCACTTCTGCTTTTATGCATGACCGTTGTGACTGTTGGACCGTCAGCGTCACAAAGCTTGGACAGCCCATCAGACGATCAGACCAATTTAATGGCTAAAAGTGAATTTTCAAAGTGTCCGAAGAAAGACCAATAGCCCTAGTGGAACACTAGCCGGAGAGTTGGGACGATATTTGACTGGGGTAACAGAGGTTGTCTCATCAATGGAGTTTTCTGTCAAGGGGTTCATCATGCAGCAAAACTCTAAAAATAAATGTTGAGGAAACTTTCCAACTTCCTTTCCAACTTCCGGCTGTGTAAGTGGGACTATTGATTCGCATTAGAGTGTGGTCAAAAGTTAAACGAAGACAAAATGTTAAGCTTTCAACGCAACAACTATGCGGCACAATTGTGTGACGAAATTACTCATCATCACACGTCAGAAAGAACTCGTCAAAACTAGCACCTCACACCGTGTATTGTTTTATCCCATTTTATGCGTGCTTAACAGTGGGTAATTAGTAACTCTCATGAAGTTAGACAATCGACAAAATAAGTAACGTGATTATTGATTAAGACCGCAAAAATCTACTAAATTTGCCCTGTGATGTGAATGAGCACTAGTTTAGTGAATTTCGTTTTGAACAGTATTGGAGTTTGCCTAAACACCTGAAACAGAATATACTGGTAATCAGGTTGACAGTTAGGAAAGTTTCTAGCTCCTCCACAAGCGCCTGTCATTAAGAGAGCTGTAATAAAATGTCTTTTTTGCGTAGACTTTGCAGCAGACTTAAGCTTTCAGCTTTAGAATGCAGCTGACAACAACAGTTTCCTAACTGATTAAACCATTTTATAAAAGACCCACGAACGCTAAAAGTACTTCAGAAGTATCCAAGGTACAGTGCCTAACTTGCGGAAGCCAGGAAACTCATTCTGTCCTCACTCAGTTTATTGAGCATAATCAGTTTCCAAAGCGCTATTCGCGTTACTACGCAGAAACCGACTCAACCCAACAGCCACTGCTCTAAGGCGTAGCGCAATGAGTGTGACATGATCCGGGAGAACATTAGTAAACCAGAACGCAAACAAGCCCAACATACAGGCGCACTAGAACCGCTGACGATATCCGATCGCTTAGACTTCAAATCATACGTTCAACTCATTACTGCTAAACAGGCGAATGCCAGAGAGAAGGAACTCGTCAGCCAATTCAATCCAGTAACACCTTGCACAGAGTCTCCGACTAATCCAGAAAGGAACGTGCACAATTTTTGTTCGTTATCACGGGACATTATCCTTTTTTGTTGCAGTCACAAGAATAGCCAGTTTGAGCTTGAAGTTTAATTTGAAAGCCTACATAGTCAGCTATCTGTGCTAGTACATTTTTCTAAACTAAGTGAAATCGACGTTCTTCGGTTCACTTTACCAATACCTCGGCTACAAACCCAGGCCTAAACGACTTTTAACAAAGGAACATTTTGAGGCCCTGGAACGTTTACAGCAGGACGACCACGTTTTACTGTTCAAGCGGGGCTCGTCTTGGTGGATATATCTGACTAGATTGGTAAGATGAATACCATCCTCTCAGATGGATCCAAATTTAAGAAAGGGCAATTTAAGAAAGTCAAAGGGTAGATTATTGAAAAAGTAGTGTTCAAAATATTACGACGCCCTAAGCAATCCCGAAACATTGAAAGCAATACTTTCGAGCATAGCTTCCCTACCGGTACAACAATTTCTCTGCTTTATGGTCTCCCAAAAGTGCATAAACCCGGTCTATCTCTCAGGAACATCCTCCATACATCTGATTCTTCCTATCATGACTTGGCTAAATGGCTTGTCAGTCTGTTAGGACTAATGAGGAGAAAAGTATAGACACAGTATTAGAGCGGTTTGATTTCATCGATCAGATATGAGATTTGAAGGTTGATAAACACTCTTTGTACCCTATGAAAGTCGAGTCATTGTGCACTGACGTACCAATCTCTTAGGCAATAGACTATGTTTGCGACCTGATTAAGTGCAATGGTAAAGATACTGGCATTTTTATTTTGGATCTTAAAGAACTATTGCTATTCTACCTACATGCTTAGTCTACTATCAATAATCAAATGTATCGGCAGAAGGACGGAGTAGCGATGAGTTTTCATTTAGGTCCCTTGTTGGAAATTTCTTTCAGCGACTCGGGTCTCAAAAAGTAAAAGCACTCATTTCACAGTCACAGTGTATTGTCGCTACGTTGATGACTTCTCTGTGCTTGCCAACGAAAATGTCAGCAAAACAGACTGGCTAAGCAGTTTTTACTCACTCCATACTAATATTAAGGTTACTATCGGGCCAGAGCAGAACGGACAAGTAAGTCTGCTTGATATCAGCATTACAAAGAAGAATAACGGGACCATAGGGGGCATAGTCCACAGAAAGCAAACCTTGAAAGGCCAGTATGTTCACTTCAACAACTTTTTTCCGTTACCCCAGAAACATAACCCAACTAGATGTCTGACTAAAAGAGCAATGAAAATATGATTCTTTGACCGCCAAACGGTCTTCTCATTAGCAATTTTCTGAATAAACTGGACCAAAATTGACGAAATTTCCTGGCGTCTTTTGGAAAGTCCTAATTTTACTTGCCTTTCGGATAGTAAAGTCCGCTGGACGATTGATTGGAAGAGAACCCATCTTCCGGTGGAACGAATGGGGAAAACCACTGAATTTTTGTTATTTCCTTCCTTGTTTAACCAATATTCTTATTCTCTCACAACTGTTTTTCCTACTCCAGCTATTACACATCAAAGTCTATTCCAGCTAACTTCACAATGCGGAAAGTTTTTCTAGGTTTCTTCAAAGATATCGTCGCTTTTAATTTTTTTAATATGAGGGCTACTCGCTTCGTTGTTGTAAATACAGTCTCATCTACAATGTTTCCTGGTTAGAACGACCGGTGAATTCAGCTCTAACTGTAAGTCGCATTAGGCTGAATGCGGCAACCGATGGATCACGTCCGGTTCGCAGATCATGGTCTGCATACGGATAGTCGCCGACCTAAATTTCATTAGTTCGGCCAGAAGAAGGGTTGTAAGTTGACAATGGAAAAGGAGGGAAAGTGCTACAGGTTGCCTATAATATTTATCACCGCTTTCTTTGAGTGCAGAACTTGGGCACTACAAACCATTTTCAATCCCTTGGACTTCGTCGACAATAAATATATATCCGCGCTGGTGGGCATATAATCGATACTTGAAAAAGAGGTCGATTGAATCCACAATATTAGAATCTGTAGCTGAAGCGCTACTACGGAAATTGAAGAGCGTCAAGCATCAACCCCGCAGCGATAGATCCGCTACGTGGAAGTAACTTTTATCAGTATGAAAAGAGATTCAGGACACAAGGTGCAAAACAACAGCCTATCGACTTTCTATATGTTGGTGAACAGATCTGTTAAGGGTAAGTTGGAACATATAGTGTATCATACGACGGCACTCAAAACCATATACTCAGCTACCACAACAATCACTCAAAGGGTCAGAAGTGAAGTTACATCCGGACTGTTTTCAGGGCAGTGTAGATATTCTTGCACCACCGCAAAGTTAAAGACTTATCCACTCCAATTTTTTCAAGGTAAAAGATATTCAAGGAATTTTTATCTGGCGCAGTTGGAAAAAGAATGCGGCTCACCAGCAGCAACAAAAGCAGGATAAAAGAAAAAAACGCATAATTCATTCTTACTTACCAAGGATATTTAAACTCACAACAAGACTCTTACATCCCTGTGGCCATACAAATAATGAGCACACTGAAAAAAGCGATATCCAGGTTCTAGTTTGAAGAAATCGGAAGGAACATATGTGCCAATGAATAGGCCAAATGTGCCTATCCTGATGTGCTTTGTGTGTCTGCTGTGCCACTATTCTAGATCTTGAAGCTCAAAGCTTGAAAAGATCAGATAATGAACCACGGGAATAACGAAATTTTGGTACGCAAAGGTATAACAACAGATAAGAGGAATCATAGCATACTACAGAAAATTTGGTAAGCCGACTGGACCCAGACTAGTGGCCAATAAAACCTACAGATGGCGAGCATGTTACTAATAATCTATCATCGCACGCTAGACGAACCTGAATCGTCTTCGGACCGGCAAGATTTGAATGTATTCTTGCCCTTCAAACTAAGATACAGTAACTGGCCTGGTTAATTTAGTCGATTAGCATTTACTTTAGGAACTTTGAGTCAGCTGGGCAGCCGGTGTAATACATCACGTCCTCTCAGGGCACGCTAGTGGAGTAAATGTAGCGCATGTCATAGGTCCATAGCTCAAGTTCTGGAGCACCAGTTTTGAACGTTATTGTTAAGCTCTCATGAAAACAAAGCGCGGGTTTGCTTTCTACTACAGCTTAACCGGAATAGCCGCTCCAGAACAAGAGGTTCAGACAACAATTAGTGGGATGCGAATTGCATAACCCAAGTAACTATGTGACTGGCCAAGTAATTAGGCTTCCTTCAGCCATTCCGATGTAATTAAAATAACTGCACGTCTACCAACAAAACTATTGCGTTTGTTTGCACATCTTCCAAACCGTTCTAGCTGTTCCCAATAATCCTTCACTATCCATAAGGAAGACCTCAACGGGATGCCAAAATGACCCTATGAAGGTGTTCTCAAACGCCTGGGATCTGTTAACGTTTACCTTGACGGTAACAAGCTAATATGGGAACTAAAATTCAGTAGCACTCTAAGGAGCATTGGAAGGCAATATAGGTAATGGGGTTGATGTTCCCTTCCTAAGAATAGTTTGACAACTATCAAATGAATGTCAGTGGAAGTATACACGATTTATTTTTTTGACCCTTCCAAAATACTTTTAGGGGTATAAAATACGATACATTGGCAATATATCTGTAACTGGCGGATAAAACATCAAATAAATTTACTCGGTTAGTAATGTCTTACTACATATCCCGCCACATGTAAACATCCATCAGGTGATTTCTGCCCTGTGTGGTGTTTTGTTTTTCTTTTACTATACACAGCAACTGTCTGATGTAAATTGTGCTGCGTGAGCGTTGGGCGGGAGGATATTTGGTTTCGATTAAATTTAACCGAGCCAGAAGTCCAAATGTACGCAGTTTTAATACGGCTTTGGGAGTAACATAAATAGTAATAAAACAACCGGTGTAGCGAACGGATCAAACATGGAACCAACATGGATCGATAAGTTACACGCACAGGACGTTCAGGGTTTATTTTAGAATATGATTAAGGTTAATTACCACACCAGTTTGTCTATTGGTAGCTCGGAGCACTCGCACATAAGTCCGTTCACTCAAAAGCACTGCTAATATGGAAGTTACACTTTAGTTTCAAGCATCACGCAGCACATGAATATCGATTATTTTACCTAATGTTTTGGTAATTCCAAAGGTGCCTAACTGATCACAGGGGTTTCAACAAATTAGCTTTTACAATATGACTTCCAGGTTTGCGCCCCAGGCAATTTGAAATTTTTAACTAACACATTTATGCAAGTGATCCACTTGTAAGATGTCTCCCAGGTGAAGAACGCGATCCTTGTGGAGAGAATAGATGTCCATTATGTAGGGCTGGTGTGTCTGTCCGAGAAGTGCATAACTGCGGAAAATCTCGGTAAATAGATGGTTTGTGCTTACCCAAAAGAACAATCATGCAAAAAGAGCAGTCCACATTTCCGAGAAATGCTGTGCATATAATAGGTTGCTTACTGTGTGAGCAAAATAACGTTTTCAGAGGTAGAATGCCTCAGCACTGTTTTTTGTGCTTCTGCATTAAAAAGAGTTTTCTGCAAAATAACTGCACGTAGGAAACTATTGTACAAAATACGTAGGTGGCATAAAGTCTTCTATAATGCCGTCGGAGGAGTGCAACGCTCTTAGCTTTTAGGACGGATTTTTCAAAATATATATGACAAGTAAAAGGCGATTGGTACCGTATCGTGAAATGACTTTAGAACAGACTGTTGTTCAGATTTGTTGGGACCTAGGACAGCTCACCAAGGGAACAGTAGTTCATTGTCTTCCAGGGCAACAGCCTATGCTCTGCCAACGATGGCGCAGTTTGGTGACAAAGAAGGAAGGCCAACTTTTTCATGTCCTACACAAAGGTAAACGTTGTGGCATCGCGTAAACATGAAGACAAGGAATGCTGTATCGTACACGATGATACTGAAAGTTTGACTGTCTAATGGCAAACAAATCGACTGGAATAATGGTCACTCAACTTTTCTTTGTAAGCCGGTCTGCAAAACCCTTCTATACATTGCATATTTGTTTCCAGCCCTCAAAATTAGGGCCTAAAGCTGCTCCGGTGGCAGGGCGACCAACAGAACATATAAAGTAAATGTCACACTCACGGACCCGTTGCTAGGCTGTGTATCCTACCTAGACTTCCCCATATCTAGTCAATACCTCCATTGGTCATCCAATCAAAAACTTTAGTGCAATGCATTGATAAAAAAACTTGGTGCAAAATCAGATGGTTTCGTTTTATTTCGAGTTTATTTTATTCGATAGGACCACGCTGTATGAACAAAGTGTGGCTTCCGCATTGGTACCAAACTGCAGAAAATGCAAATACAGCAAATGCAGCGAACCATGTCTTACCTGTAAACTCTGAGGTGGACTCCGGGCTGAAAGGATCATGGTCGTTAGCTTATCCTGCAGAATACTACTTATGTAGTATACGTGTTGTTATTACTAGCTTGTGTATTCGTGCACCTTTTAGTAGAAGGGAAAAGCCGAATTTGGAACTGACAATCATGAACATGGTTGTTAGGAAATGAAAAGCAAAGGACAATTCAGGATTTATGAAGGCACCAGACAGCAAGTCAACAAGTGTGTAACAGACTAAAAAACTCATAGTTCATCAAACACAAACCTATTGATGGGTTTCCTCACTGGACCTAAGGCCAGAGCAAAATAATTCAAGGTAAGGTACACTGCTAACAAAGGGTTGGTCGTGCTGTAGAGCCATTGGGAACATATCGCACTGAATTTATTTTGCGCAGAGTAATTATAAATCCATTAATGTTTTCTCAAGTTACAAAAATTTCTTTCACATTTAGCTGCAAAAACAAAAACTTCTGGTAGCCGGACTAACTGTCTCTCGTGTATATTGATCAGACTGTCCGTCAACCTGTGTGTCTAGAGGGCATTCTTAACAAGAGGGCGCCTGATTTATGGGCTGTTTATGGACTGCTGAGATAAGAGTGCTGCTTTGCCGACGTTCAGGGACACATTTTACTATAAATATCAATAGGTTGAATTTAAAAATGTGTGCAAGAGTTTAGTGTTTTTGCAATTCTAAATTTCATCACTGACTGAATGATAAACTAGTTTTCCGAAAGTTTCGACCAAGAAGATTAAGGTTGCATTAAAAACACCAATAAAAGGACGGAATTTACTAGGTGCAAATTATTTTTATTCCATTATTCTGAAAAATTTTACTTGAAAAATATCGGCGATGCTGAACACCAAAATTCGAAAATAATCTCTAGTTATCAGGAAATGTGTACACAACCTCATACTAGTGGGCACTAAACCCACTTTTACTCTTCTCGTTCCTTCCACGTAGTTAGTACTTGTGCGTGATCCCCGGGTCTTTTAGCGCAACACTTAGTGAAAACATAATTCTTGTCCACGCCTCCGTTTTATCATTAATTAGTTGATATGCTGCAGACTCATGAAGCTAATGCACCTATACGGACCCAAAACAGACACTGGTCAAAATGTACTGCCATTCTCGAAATAACAAGTTGACTGACACGGAAAAAGCTTGAAATTATGAAGGACAGAAACCTGAAAAACAAGACAACTGCCTGGGTGAAAAATATGGTACACTCCAGCGAAACCTCTCAATGCCAGGTTCCACTTTATGATGGACTCCCATAGGGTCACCATTAATAAATTAATACACTCAGTGGAAGGCAATGAACAGGGCCGAAAAGCTCCATTCAATTAAACTTGCTTTACTCATTGGCTTATTATTTCACAATATTCTCTAGTTGGTGATTCTGAATCGCTTACGTGTGGCTGAATTACTTCTAACTACTAACGCGCCTGCCGACAACAGAGTATGAAGTCCTGACGCTAGGTATATATGAATGCCCTTCAAACCATTCCATTTGACCCAATGTTGGTGCACTCAGAATGTCGCGTCGGGGAATGCTTTGCTGACTGGCCAAAAGTTAAGCTAAGCTACTGTATTTGTGTTTTGTGTGTCCATATTTGCAGTCCAGATCTTACACGCCAGGCTTGTCTCAGCTTTTTAACCTTAGTAAGTGGAGTTATATTCGCCTTCTATTGGATACATAATCCAGACACACGATGTATTGATCGCTTGAGGTTTTTATTAAACAACCCTAACAAATACGGAGAAATCACCATCATCAAAGGATCCATCATTATTAAACTGAGAAAAGCAGCTCAGGAAGCGATCTTTTCCATTTGCGAATGACA